>CAUYRH010004925.1:0-25229 GCA_963574655.1 Perodicticus potto | reverse complement strand
TTTATTGGCTTTAAAATATTCTTTCTAATTGTACTTCGTTTATTCCTTTCCTGACATTAATGTCCTTCTTTCAGTTAATATTAACCTTTTATTGTTTTATTTCTAACTTTTTGAGACATAAACTTGTTGTGTATTTTTTTTTTAGTTTAGTTTTTTTTTTTTTTTAATGTAGGTGCTTATTGGTTTAAATTTTCTTCCTAGAACTGCTTTTGCTGCAGTGCTTAAGTTCAACAAGCGTGTTTCTATTTTCATTTTTCTCAAGATACATATAATTTTAAATTTCCTTTTTGATTTCTTCTTTGATCCATTGCTTGTTCTGGAGCATGTTGTTTAATTTCCATGTATTTATAACATTTATTTTTTCTTAATTTTTATTAAATCATAATGATGTACATTGGTGCAATTATGGGGCACATGTGCTGACTTTATAAACAATCTAAAATATTTTCATTGAACTATTTAACATAGCCTTCATGGCCTTTTAATCACTATATGAAGACATTTGTATTCTACTTTTAGTAATTTTCACTTGTACCCTTGTAAGATGCACTGTAAGTATGATACCACCAATCACCCTCCCTCCACACATCCCTTCCCCACCGCTTCCTTGCCCCTTTCCCCATTTCTTGCGCTATAACTGGATTTTAGCCTTCATATGAAAGCTATAGATTAGCTTCATAGTTGGGCTGAGTACAATGGATACTTTTTCTTCCATTCTTGAGATACTTTGCTAAGAAGAATATGTTCCAGCTCCATCCTTATAAACACAAAAGAGGTAAAGTCTCCATCTTTCTATAAGGCTGCATAGTATTCCATGGTGTACATGTACCACAATTTACTAATCCATTCCTGGGTCGATGGGCACTTTGGCTTCTTCAACGACTTAGCAATTATGAATTGGGCTGCAATCAACATTCTGGTACAGATATCTTTATTGTAATATGATTTTTGGTCTTCTGGATATATACCCAGTAAAGGAATTATAGGATTGAATGGCAGATCTATTTTTACATCTCTAAGTATTCTCCAAACATCCTTCCAAAAGGAATATATTAGTTTGCATTCCCACCAGCAACGTAAAAGTGTTCCCTTTTCTCCGCATCCACGCCAGCATCTCTGGTTTTGGGATTTTGTTATGTGGGCTAATCTTACTGGAGTTAGATGATATCTCAAGGTAGTTTTGATTTGCATTTCTCTGATGATTAAGGATGATGAGCATTTGTTCATGTACTTGTAGGCTGTGTGCCTTACGGTGCATCTTACAAGGGTACAAATGAAAATTACTAAATGTAGAATATAAATGTCTTCATATAGTGATTAAAAGGCCATGAAGGCTATGTTAAATAGTTCATTGAAAATATTTCAGATTGTATATGAAGTCTGCACATTGTGCCCCATGATTGCACCAATGTATACAATTATGATTTAATAAAAATTAAAAAAAAAGAATTAACTAAGATAATATAGGCAACATACTTTTAAAATTCTGTTGCACAAATGATGAAAGCTAGCTATTTTTCTTGGAGAGATACTGAGACTCTATATGAAGGCCAGGGTAGAAACAATAGGGGTAAACAAGATATTAAAAAAATTATATAGTAAAATTAGGGATATCTGATGATTCATTGAATCTGTGTGTAACAAAGAAAGAGGAATGAAGGGTAATTGCTAGAATTTATCACAGACAGTTGAGTAGATGGAATGTCAACAATTGAAATGTAGAGTACCAAAAATGATAAAGGCTACATGGGGAAGATGATGAATATCTCAAGTTGGGGAATCCTGAAGATTATATCAGGGCAGGAAAACAAAGCACCTGGTCTTAGAAAACAAAGAGACCTTGAAAGAGACAAAAACGAATTGGTACCAGAAGAATATGGAAAATCTGGTGATTTCAGAGATATAGAAACAAAGGACTAAAGAAGGTCAAAGTAGTCTAGAAGAAATAAAGAGATCAAGAAAAAAAGATAATTTTTTGAATTCCATCATTATGGTTTATTGTGTGTGACTTGAAGTTAAAAAAATGTGGTAGTAAAGCTGAAAAGTGTATTCATTGCCATTTAACTAAAATTGTACTCTGCAATTAAAAAGTTATTTTATAATTCAGTAAACCTGTTATAGTAAGTGAAATTTGTTTTCATTTGTCTTAATTTGCTTTTAATTAGTGTATTTCAATATTAATATCAACTTAATACAGAGTTTATAGTATGCTATGGTATAGTACGGGGTATAGAAGTAGTTAGGCTTGTTTTTAATGGTAACTCTCAAGTAACTGGAAACTACATTTATCCTGAATCTACCAATCCCTACACATGTCAGATAACAGGGAGATTACCATATTTAAATTTAGAAAATTGGCACTAAGACCTGTCATATAGTCAACAATGAATAAAAAGAAACTGACATTATTTGTATTATAATTTCCATACTTATTAATGCATAGGGTAGTGATCAAAAGCACACTACCTTACTTCAAAATATGCAACAAAATGATATTACCTGAAACAGCATGGTACTGACACAAAAACAGACACATAGAACAAAGGAAGAGAATTCAAAGCTCAAAAATAGATAACTGAACTTACAACAAACTGATTTTCAATCAAGGTGCCAAGAACACACAATGGTGAGAGAATTTCTTACTAAGAAATGATGTTGGGAAAGCTAAGTGGGTATATGCAGAAGAATGGAATTAGATACCTACCTCTGGCTATATACAAAAGTCAACATAGAATGGACAAAAGACTTAAATATCTACAGACACATGAAAATGCTCATCATCTTTAATCATCAGAGGAATGCGAACCAAAGCCACTCTGAGATACCTTCTAACTCCAGTAAGAGTAACCCACATCACAAAATCCAAAACTACAGATGTTGGCGTGAATGTGGAGAAAAGGGAACACTTCTGCACTGCTAGTGGGAATGCAAGCTAGTACGTTCCTTTTGGAAGGAAGTTTGGAGAACACTCAGAGATCTAAATGCCATTTGATCCTGCAATTCCTCTACTAGGAGTATATCCAAAAGACCAAAAGTCATTTGGCAACAAAGATATTTTTACCAGATTACAGCTCAATTCATAATTGCCAAGTCATGGAAGAAGCCCAAATGCCCATTGACTCATGAATGGATTCACAAATTACAGTATATGTATACCATGGAATACTATGCATCATTAAAAAAAATGGAGACTTTACCTCTTTTATGTTTACATGAAGGGAGTTGGAAAATATTCTTCTTAGTAAAGTATCTCAGGAATGGAGGAAAAAGTGTCCAATATACTCAGTACTTCTATGAAACTTATTTATAATCACTCACACTTTCATATGAAAGATGAATCACAAATATAGCCTAGGATTAAGGAGGGAGGGAGAGAGGGAGAGGAAGGGAGCAGGGTGGGTTGATAGGGGGAGAGTTAATATGGGGACCACACCTATGGAGCATATTGCAAGTACAAGTTGGATCTATCAGGTGTAGAACACAAATGTTCTAACACTGTAATTGGGTAAATGAGGTGAAGGCTATGTTAATTAGTAGGATGTAAGCACTCCAATTTGTATAAATAATCAACACATTGAATCCCATAATGGCATAAATGTATTCATGATCTATGTACAAATGACTTAAATTAATTAATTAATTAATTAATTAATTAATTAAAAGAACTGAAAACTATGAAATTACTTAAAAGATAACATTGGGGAATACTTTGGGACATTGGCCTGGGCATATATTTTTTGAGTGAGACCTCAAAATCACAGAAAACAAAAGCAAAAGATAGATAAGATCACATCATGCTAACTAGCTTCTGCAGAGCAAAGAAAACAATCAGCAAAGTGAAGTGATACCCACAGAATGAGAGAAAATATTTGCAAAGTATCCATTTGACAAGGGACTAATACCCAGAATATATAAAGAATTCAAACAACATCAGTACAAATTAAATAATCCAATTTAAATGTAAGCACATGATCTAAATATGTATTTCTCAAAAGAAGACACACAAATGTCCAAAAGGTCTATGCAAAAATGCCCAATATCACTAATCATCACAAGAAGGCAAAATAATACCACAACGAAAAATCATCTCCCTCCAGGTAATATGGCTCTTATCAAAAATACAAAAATAGCAGCTATTAGCAAGAATGCCAAGAAAGAGGAATGCTCATACATTGTTGGCAAGAATATAAATTAGTACAGCCACTATGGAAAATAATGTGGAGATTCTTCCCAAAACTAAAAATAGACCTACCATGAGTCTCCCCCAAACTAAAAATAGACCCACCATGTGATCCAACACTCTCACTGCTGGCTATTTATCCAAAAGAAAGAAAATCAGTGTATTGAAGAGGTATCTGCACTCCCATGTTTATTGCAATGCTATTCACAATAGCCAAAATATGGAATCAACCTGAGTGCCCGTCAGCAGATAAATGTATACAGAAATTTTTGTATATACACAATGGACTGGTGTTCAGCCATTTAAAAAAATGGCATCATTGGCCTCCACTTGGATGGTCTGGAGGACATTATGTTAAGTGAAATAAGTCAGAAAGACAAATACAGCATGTTCTCACTAATATCTGGCAGCTAGAAAAGGCGATCTCATGGAGGTAAACAATAGGCTATAAGAGGTGGGGAAGACAGTCTGACGAGAGGTTTGTCAATAGATACAAAAATATAATTAGAAGGAACAAGTTCTAGTGTTTGATAGCACAGGTAGGGTGACTATAGTTAATAATTTATTGAATATTTCAAAATAGCTAGGAGGAAGATTTGGAATGTTCCCAACACAAAGAAATGATAAATGTTTGAGGCAGTGGATATCATAATTGATCTAATTTGGTCACTACACATGGCATGCGTATCTCAGTATACTGTATTGGTCCCCAAATATTTACAATCAATTTTATATCAATAAAAGTAATTGGTAGAAAAAAAAATTGAAATGGCAATTAGATTAAATCATGTTTTGCACGTGCTAAATTTCTCCAGATAGTCACTATGAAGACTTTGGTATCTGTGTCTGTTTAGTTAGAATAGAACAAAATCTAAAGTACACTAGGAATTTATGTTATAAACATGTGTGAAAGCTATCTTATAAAATAACTGTTTATAAAATTTATACCTGAATCTGTCATGCATGATAAAGAATTTTGGTATCTGAATAAATCTCAGCCAAAGTTACATCCTGATGGGTAAAGAGTCATCAGATGACTCTTAAATATTTCAGAATAAAACAAAGTGTGTGAGTGTGCATGTGTGTGTGTGCATAGGTAAGGTAATGGAAAATGATTTTTAAAAGTATGATAAAATGTTTACAGTGGAGAATCTTGATAAAGCATATACAGGAATTCTTTGCAACTTTTCTGGAAGTCTAAAAAATATCTTAAATTTGCTCTTATGTACCTATTAAATAATATTTTAGTTTTTCATATACTGGCTGTCCTTAAAGAAAAATGTGGTACATCTCTCTTAAGTATTAAATGAGTCAGGAACAGAAATATTTCGAATTTAGAGTAAGGCCCAACATTGGCTAACCTGTTAGAATTTTGTTGTCAGGTCCCAGAGATCCTGGGGAAATTAATCTCCCGCTTCCCTATGTGAGTGAGACCTTGCTGAAACCCTGCAGTGTCCTGTGGATCAAATGCTACCTGGGTCTGTTTCCCTATGGTGGAACAGAGATTTCAGATAATGCACCAGAGAAAGCCTCTTTGTCTGTGTCTCAGTGCATCCTGAAATGTACCAAAGTTTGCTCTTTGGTATCTTGAATGGGAAATTTAAAACATACCTGGAGATGAAATCTAATGAGAAGGCCACGATCTTGATGCTTTCTCTTTCCGTTCCGCTTGTCTCTTGCTCTCTTTGGCTTATCTAAGTGCATTTTAAATCCCATCATCTTACTGTTTATATATTTTCAGAGGGTTTAGTGCACTAATCAGTTTCCTTTTCTCTTGCTTCAAAATCAAACTAACTTTCAGAATCAAGCCAGAATTAATAAGGATAAGAAGATGCCAATTCTATCAAATACAGAAGGAAATAAGTAGATAAAATTTGATAATATTTATTAATCAGAAGGAGTGGGAAAATAGAAGTTAGAAAGACAGATAAATTATGGCTATCTCCTCACATCCACTCCTCTTCCATATGTTGTATGTCACCTCTAGCAATTTACTACACAGCAGCTCCAAGACAGTGGGAAGCAAAGAATTTCCTTAGAGACCTCAGACCTCCTCTGGTTCTCACCTCTCCCTCACTGGCCCACATTGAGAAAAATAGAAACACTTGACAGCAACAGAAAGTTCACACTGGACTGCTTGTTCCTCCTCCAGGCCTCATTGCTAGGCAGATTCTTTTTCTAGCCTATGGAAGTGTTTTAGCATTAATTGGATCATGGTTTATTTCACACTCCCTTACGAAGGTACTAAAAAAGGGAATTCACAAAAATACACGGGTGCCATCAGCGACATTTGCACAAGTGTTAAAAGAAATGAATATGATAATGGATTTCAGCCTAACTTCTTTAATTTATTTAGTTCACTGAATGTTACAGACTAGTCATAGTCCAAGTGTGTCAAATAGAAAAAAATTCAATTCTTAACATGTAAGTCCCCAACTCAAACCATTACAGTGACACCATATCCATGAGCCCCTCTGCTTTTACCATGTGCAACTCTATCCTCACCCCTCCAATACCTGTTTAATTGTGGATCCTTTAGATATATGATTTTATTAATTATAAACAGCATAAATACGCTTACCAGGACATACTAGTCCTGAATATTTAGATTCAGTTGTTCAGTGTCCCTGTAAAAATTTAGTGTTTATTTCTGGAGAGTAACTCTGAGGGCATGCTTGCCATATCATTAATGACAACTTGTGGACTTCTGAGGGGCTCAATCTTGAAAGAAGTCAGAAATAACTGGGACTATATTAAAAACAGAATGACATGCTTAAATATAATCAGATCAAGGAATCGTACTCAGGCAGGATAAGGTCATCAGCTTTCTCTGCCATAACAAAATACCATGGACTAGGGGGCTTATGCAATAGAAATTCATTTTCTAATAGCTCTTGAGCTTGGAAGTCCAGGATTCCAGTATGGTTGGGTTCTGACAAGGGCTGTCTGCTGGTGGCTCTTCTCCCTGTATCTTTGCATGGAATACAGAGAAAGAGAGAGAGATGGGGGATAGATAACATGCACTTTCTTATAAGGGCACTACAAGAAGGTACACTCTCATGAGCTCAGGTAGACTAATTGTCTCCCAAATGTTCCATCTTCAAATGTCAACACATTGGGGGGTTAGGACTGCAACATAGGAATTTAAGGGAGAGACACAATTCAGTCTTTAGCAATAAGTTAGAAATAAGTTTTCTTTGGCAGCCACATCGCACTGCTGTATTTCCTTGAACTCAGTGGTTGCTGGAAACCCCCAAGTCTTTTTACCTTTTCCCCTACCCCCATCCTTTATTTGGGCAGTTGGCCTGGGGTTAGTAGTGGTGACCACTATAATTGTCAATATTCAATTGTGTCTTTTTGTATCATATCAATTAGTCCAGGATTTTCATGACTTTGTTTTGTTTTTTTTTTTATTTTCATGACTTTGAAATCCTGGGTGGTTAGGTTCTTCCAGCTTTGCATTACTTTCAAATTTATTAAGCTTATAAGCTTGCTTTTCATATGTCCATTTGAGTCAACAGCTAATGGCATAAATAGAAAGGGCAAAAGGGAAACTTCTAATGTCTGCCTATGGCGCTCACCTTTGTGTTATATACCACATTGTTAATATCCTTTGGGTAATAAATCATGATTCCAACAAGCTATAACCACATGTATTGTATATTTTACCTTGCTCATAAGAAAATTGCCAGGTATCCTGTAGCTTGCCCTCAAAATTTCAAGTACATTATGCCTTACTTTTGGACCTCCCATGTCAGTAACCCTAACAAAAATTTGAAATAAGATAGGGCAACACATTTTCTCATGGTAAATTGTGCTCATTCTTTTTGATAAGTAATTTTCACTATAACTCTATGTATCTTTCCCAATGGAACTGTAGTCCATAATGACATTGAGATTACTCTGAATTTCTACAACAGTTAGGCTTTAGTGAAGGGCGCCATAAGGGAAATGTGGCCCATATTTCTTTTCTATATCTAGATTAAATTTATTTTCATAATATAATTTTGCAAATAACTTTAATTTTCATAATATAATTTTGCGTATAACTTCTGCCTTACTGACCACTAAACTGAGCATATGAGACACTTTTCAAAGTGCCTCTTAAAAGAATAAATAGTCTTTTCCAATGGGACTCATTTTATAGTTACAGCAGAAGCCATTAGTGGAGACATTTTCCATAAGTGTTAACAGGTTTTAAATGAGGCAGGGGGGAGTAAGAATGAGGAGCATGTCATAGATAAACTACAGAACATGTAGGAAGAAACAAGGGGAAGGTCCAGAAGAGAATCAGGGGAAGACAGACCATGTTGGTTCAGTTACTGTCTGAAAATAATTGAAGGCTCAGTGGGAAGCAATAAAGATAAAGGGCACAGGTAAAACTGGATAAAGAATTTGTTAGAAAAAAAGCAAACAAGTAGCAAAATAATTTTCAAACATTCTAGATAAAAATGCAAAATACTTATTAGATTGTGGTTAACTTTGTCAAATATTGTCTATTGGGGTTATTTCTCATAGCAAATTTAAAACTAGAGGATTAGCAGCTGCACTTGGAGAGGATACCGATACTCTTTAAAATTGGTTATTAGACACCCATTTACATTCTCCTGGGTATTTCCTACCATGAATAATTTACCGCTGATCAAAGGCTACTTTGACGCAACTTTCTACATTCTCTGTCTCTTGTAGACTGATCTCTACTCACTGAACTACAGTTGATCTACGTAGAACAGTTCAGCTCTCTGTCCCCTACACCTAATAATATTTTGGTCCATGTTTGCAATACTCAGATTCATGAAGATGCTTTTCTAAACAAAGGATTGTCAAGTTTAAATTTCCCCCATTTAACAACAGAGCATCTGAGGATTCTTTAATTAACTTTTACAGACTAAAAAATTTCCCTCCAACTATCTGCAGCAAGACCCTACTTGTTTTGAGTTTCATTTTATCATTCCCATGTATCAATTTATAACAACTATAGAATTGGGCAAAACATCCTGAATTCATAGTTATTCTCTGATCGTTAAACACCCATTTATTTTGTTTGTATTAATTTATGTACTTATTTTAAGACTGAAGTAAATTTTATGGCAATCAAGGGCAAATACTGATTATGAAAATTATTGTAGTAAATCATCCCTTATTTCTTCTTTGTTTTGTTTTTTGTTTTTCTGTTTTTTGTTTTTTATTGTTGGGGATTCATTGAGGGTACAAGAAACCCAGTTACACAGATTGCATTTGTTGGGTAAAGTCCCTCTTACAAACGTATTTTGCCCCCAAAATGTGTGTCACACACCAAGACCACACCCCCCTCGCTCCTTCCCTCTCTCTGCTCTTCCTCTTTTTTTTACAAACTCTATTCATTGCTCAGCACTATTACCAATCTGATGACAATGTGCACATCACAGATTTTTAAAAAGTAACTCTTCTATTACACGTATATAAATCACTTTTGATCACTGTAAGAAAGTAAGGGCTAATAGAACACAGAGTTAGAAAAGAAGCAGAAGGAAAGAAAGTAAAAGAGTCTTTTTTCCCTTTAAGGGAAAAATCTATTAGCTTAATCTCTAGTCAGGAAAGAAACATGATTCTCTCTTCTCTCTGTGGACCTAGGCTGACACTTAGACTTATGGTGACAATATTTTCTAGGCCTCTAGAATTATGCCTCAGTCTGAAGTTGCAGAAGCAGCCATTTACATTTCTTTAGAAGACTTTTTAACTCTGTAGCTCTAACAACTGCTTTTGAGCAAAGGGAAATTAGGCGACTTTGAAGATCAAAGTGTCTTGCATTTTGAGTTTCTCTCTTACCCATTGATATATCATGTACAGCTGACATAGCCTGACGAGACAGCCTAATGCACCATAGGTGTCTAAGGGTGGAGGAAAAATTAACCTTAAGGAACTGGCATTCACCTTCAACATACCAAACTGTATACAACTATTGATTTTCTCCTTTTCTTCAAGAGCCAGAAGGTGGCATCTGACTACTAATTTGTAATATTTTAGTTAATTTCATTAAAATATATTATGCTTAGACAGAAGATTTTAACTTACTTTGTGAAGTATAGCATTAAGTATAGCAAATCAACTCCTTGAGAAAAATAAAAATGATCTTGAGGAAAAAGATAGATTATAGGCAACAAATGCCCTCTCTCCTCAGAAGCCATCAGAATAATTGTTTTCAAATGATTATGATCTAAATAAGTTTATACTTTTATAGTGATTCTGAAAATTTTAATTAGTAATAAGACTGTTAAAATGGGAAATTAAGAAAAAAACATACATTATCTTTCAAATTATTCTGACTTGGGCTTTAATTTCAGAAATCTCACTGAATCTTAGATCTTAAAATGGGAAACTACGTAAAGAAATAACCACTTAAATTAGAAGGCCCAATTTTATTTCCCCTAGTCTGCCTATGATTTTATTTAATGTGACTTATTGATTAAAATATTAGTAAAATTGAAGAATAACAAACAATAATACATAAGAGAAGTATTTAGTAATTTAGTTCTTTTTATAATTCTATATAAACATTCATTCATTCAAAAAACACTTTTATTATGTCCACATATAAAGTCTCTGTACTGAGCATATTCATTGTGAAGTGGAACAAGTCCTGGTGCCTGAGCTCCACATATCCACAATGTAACCTAAGCAGCTGTCACAAAGAGATAATCCAGGCCCGCGTGGTGACTCACACCGGTAATCCTAGTGCTCTGGGACACTGAGGTAGGCGGATTCCTTGAGCTCGGGAATTGGAGACCAGCCTGAGAAAGAGTGAGACTCCGTCTCTACTAAAAATAGGAAAAGCAGGCATTGTGATGGGCACCTGTAGTCCCAGCTACTCTGAAGGCTGAGGCAAACAGATTTCTTGATCCCAAAAGTTTGAGGTTACTGTGACCTATGATGATGTCATAGCACCCTACCTAGGGTGACAGAGTGAGATTCTACCTTAAAAGAAAAAAAAAAAAAAGGACATTACCTAAAGGCAATACAGTGTTTGTCATAAAACTCTCCACAGTCCAACATCATCAAAAGTTTTCCCCACACATTCTTCTAAGATTTTTATTGTTTCATGTCTTAGATGTAAGTCTCTTATCCATCTTAAGTCAATTTTTGTAAGAGGTGAAAGGTGTGGATCAAGTTTCAGTCTTTTACATGGGGTTATCCAGTTCTCCCAGAACCATTTGTTGAATAGGAATCCTTTTCCCCACTGAATGCTTTTCTTTGGTTTATCAAAGATCAGATGGCGAGTACAGATTGGTTTCATCTCTTGGTTTTCCATTCTGTTCCACATGTCTATGTCTCAATTTTTGTGTCAATACCATGCTATTTTAATATTGTGGACTTGTAATGTAGGCTGAAGTCTGGTAGGGTGATGCCTCCAGCTTTGCTTTTATTGCTAAGAATAACCTTCACTATATGTTTTTTTCTGGTTCCATACAAAATAAAGTACTATTTTTTCCAGTTCTTCAAAATAAGATGTTGGTATTTTAATGGGGTTGCATTTTTTTTTTTTTTTTTTTTTTGTAGAGACAGAGTCTTACTTTATCGCCTTCAGTAGAGTGCTATGGCATCACACAGCTCACAGCAACCTCCAACTCTTGGGCTTAGGCAATTCTGTTGCCTCAGCCTCCCAAGTAGCTGAGACTGCAGGTGCCCACCACAATGCCTGGCTATTTTTCTGTTTTGCAGTTAGGCTGAGGCCGGGCTTGAACCCGCCACCTTTGGTATATAAGGTCGGCGCCCTACTCAATGAGCCACAGGTGCCGCCCATTAATGGGGTTGCATTTAATCTGTAGATTCCTTTGGGTAGAATAAAGATTTTGACAATGTTGATTCTTTCCAGCCAAGAACATGGTATATTCTTCCATTTGTTAGTGTCTACTGCGACTTCTTTTCTGAGGGTTTCATAATTCTCCTTGAAAAGATCTTTCACCTCTTTTGTTAGGTGTATTCCTAAGTATTTCATTTTCTTTGAAGCTACTGTGAAGGGAATTGTGTCCTTGATTTGCTTCTCATCTTGACTGTTATTGGCATATACAAAGGCCTCAGTGGCCATTGCAACAACACCAAAAATTAACAAATGGGACTTAATTAAGCTGAAAAGTTTGGGCACAGCTAAGGACACATCAAGTAAAGCAAAAAGACAACCTTCAGAATGGAAAAGATATTTGCAGGGTATCAATCTGAAAAATGGTTGATAACAAGATTCTACAGAGAACTCAAATTAATCAACAGAAAAAAAGTAAACAGTCCCATCTACCTCTAGGCAAGAGATATGAATAGAACGTTCTCTGAGGAAGACAGATGAATGGCTAACAAACATTTGGAAAAAAATGCTCATCACACCTGATCATCAGAGAAGTACAAATCAAAAACATCCTGAGATACCACCTAACCCCAGTAAGAATAGCCCACGTTACACAGTCTCAAAACTGTAGATGCTGGGGTAGATGGGGATAGATCGGGACACTTTTACCCTGTTGGTGGGACTGCAAACTAATAGGATCTTTCTGGAAGGAAGTATGGAGAATCTTCAAAAAACTCAAATTAGACCTCATTTGCTCCTGCTAGGCATTTGTCCAGAAGAAAAAAAAAATCCTTTTATCATGAGTACATTTGCACTAGACTATTTATTGCAGCTCAATTTATAATCACCAAAACGTGGAAATGGCATTAATGCCCACCAACCCAGGAATGGATTAACAAGCTGTGGCATATGTATACCATGAAATACTATTTAGCCATTCAAAAATATGGAGACTTTACATCTTTTGGATTAACCTAGATGAAGGTGGAACACATTCTTCTTAGGAAATCATCACAAGAATGGAAAAGCAAGAGTCCAATGTACTCGTGCAGCACCTGTGGCTCAAGGAGTAGGGCACCATATGCCTCCATATGCCGGAGGTGGCGGGTTCTAACCCAGTCCTGGCCAAAAACTAAATAAATAAATAAAATGCTGAATATATGGGCTTAAATTCTACTCAGTTCTAATCTGAAGGCAGTAGATGAGCTAATACAAGTAGGGGATAGGGGAATGAGGGAGCAGGGAGCGGGAGGAGGGAGCGGGATGTGGGATTACAGCATGAGGCATACTTCTTTGGGCAGGGCACAATTATAAGAGGGACTTTACCTAACAAATGCAATCAGTGTAACCTAATTCTTTGTACCCTCAATGAATCCCAAACAAGGAAAACAAAACAAAACAAAACAAAACAAAATAAAATAAAATAAAGTGAAATAAAATAAAACAAAGGCATTGCAGTGAGGACAGACATATGCAAAACTATCACAAAAACTCAACATAAGACATGGCTTGAGGTACACCACGAAAGACAAGTATGAAAGTGAGGGAAGCCTTCATGAAGAGGTAACCTACACTGAATTTCATGGCATTAGCACGAATTCAGCAAAGCCGATGCATTAAGAAGATGAAGTCGCATTCTAGGCAATGAAGAACAGGAGAAAGCATGTAGGCATCAAGTCAGCAGGTGTCAGAGATGGGCTTCTTTGTATGTTATATTAAAAAGTTTGAAGTTTATCCTTCAAGTGTTAGAACTTTCTTGAAGGCTTGTACGTCAACAGGTGACGTGATCAGATTTACATTTTAAAATGATCACTGCAGTGAGGGGATTGAGAATTGATTAGGATGAGACCGGAGGCAGCAGACAAGTTAGGAGCCTATTACATGAGATGATGAGGGTTAAACAAACAAACAAACAAAGAAAAGCAAGGTGGGATAAAGACAAAGAGAAGGCAATGTGCCCCAGAGCGACTGAAGTAAAGCAGCTGGGAAATTTTCATTAGAAATAACAGCACAGTGTGGAAAAATGTGGGGTCCGTAGTGACTTCTTGGGTGATGCTGCATAGAAAGTGATACCACTGAGTAAGGCAGAAAGTATAAGAGGAAGGGAAAGTTATATGACGAAATGAATAGGCTCACATTTAGAAATATTAAAATGGAAGCATCTGTAAGGCATACATGTAAAGATGCCTAGTTGGCAGATGGGCATAAATCCTGAGACAGGATAGACGTCTGGACTAAAGATGTGGACATGGACGTCTATAGTCAGAGACATCAGAATAGCCAATAACTCTCACATAGATGAACAGACAATTAGGGCTCAAGAAAAATCCCAGGTGAATTCCGAACTTTAAGAGCTGCTCAGAAGTTCCTGTGACAAAGATTGAGAAGTCCATATCTGTATTTCAAAATTATCCAAACTATTTAAAAGAAGAATGATTATTAATAATCCTAATAGCCTAAATTTGCTTTTTAAAGACTACAGTGAAGCAGAATAAAGTTGTAGTCAACTATCAAGCCCTTCATGTCAAGACATTAGGCCAGGTCTGGCCAAGGTTACCTAAGTGGATCTGTCTTGGACCTCTACAGTCTCCCACTGTCTCCATGAAGGCTTGCGGGATCCTGCTGTTCTACATCTGGACCCAGAATGAGAAACACCTTTTCTTATCAGCCACTTCTTTAACCAGTTCATGTTATAAAAAGTTATTTTTTGTCAGCCCAACTATTCTGACATCATAGGAAGGAAACTGGGGGTCTTTCAGTGACGTATTTTGCATTTGATCTTATACTCAGTAAAGATAATTGAGTTACATAGTAAAAAAACAAAATGACAGTAAGGGTTACAGATCTTGAAATGCTTAGGTTGCTAACCCTACAAATTGAATATATTAGTTTTCCCTGACTCTTTCTCTGCTTAAATTTCTAAGTATAAATTCCAGTGAAAGGCTATTAATATTCTTCTTTATAAGTAAAAGTTTCCTCTTCAGACATTGAAACATTGTCCTGTACTCATTTCTCATTTACTAAAAAGAATTTCTTGAAGAATGTCAGCAGAATATTGGGAGAATGAGAAGGAAGGGAACTTTGAGAGTGTAGCTGCAATGAAGCAAAAGACAACAGGTTTATTGCTAGAGGAACAAAAACAATAAGTTACTCCTTGCTTCATAATAATCAGGTATGATTTGTATGTAAAAGTCCATGTTGCAAAATTCCATACATAAAGACAAGTTGAACACTTCCTTTTTAAAATCAGTCATACATTTCTAGCATTTATTATTTTCCACAGTTAAATCTCTGCTCCCACCCTTGTCACGTCACATCTGGTATTCCAAAACCCATTCCTCACCACCTGTCTTAGCCTTCTTTTCAATCTGTCCAAAATGTTATAGCTAAAATCATCTCCAAAATCTCTTCTTAATAACTATTTTAATTTCGTCCATGAGAATACTTTACAAGGTAAATATGTTTTAACTTGACATTTTCTGTAAAACATCAAGAACATTTTAGTAACAGCAGTTACTAAACTGCTGAGAACTAACAGATCTCAGCCCCTAATGAAATAATTATACCTAATAATGAGTACATTTTAAACAATTGTAACAAACTATTTATCATGCTGTGCATAATTAAAACAATAAACTTCATGACATCTTCTATGTGCGTAGTTATCAAAATTGTTCAAAGGTCTTTTATCTTATTGATTTTATTGTTGTATGTTCATTTATTTTTTTTTAATTTTTACTTTTATTAAATCATAGCTATGTACATTAGTGCAATCATGGGGTAGTGTTCAGGCTTCATATACAATCTGAAATATTTTCATCCAACTGTTCGACATAACCTTCATGGGATTTTCTCGTTTATTGTGTGGAAAACATTTGTGTTCTGCATTTAGTAGGAGAAACTGAGACCCAGAGAGTTTGAAGGCTTTATACAAACTCATTCAGGGTCACAAAAAATATAAGATCTCAGTTTTCTTAATTATCTGTCCAGTATTTGTTTTCTCTACTCTAGTAAAATGGTAGGCTTAACATTCACTGGTATTCGTACCAGTAAGAATGTGGACTGTTACTTTGTGCTCATAGTGTGGCTGGCACTGAGCTGAACAGATTAGACACATAATGTTCCTAAATTTTCTAAATAATTTATCATTTCCTTTTTTAACCAAGGACTAGGATTCAAATGGTATCAAAGCCATTAACGTTACTCATTGTATAAATAATAAGGAAAGTAGCATAATTTATTTTATAAGTAAAGAGGAACAACTTAAAACTAGGTTTCTGACTCCCAAATCTGAGCTCTTCCCACCTTATTGTACTTTTTTACCTTAATGCTTTATTTTACAAAGTAAGAGCTTCAAGTCAAGCTTCAAGTCCAGCTTCAAGACCATCTCCATCTGTCACATTTACTCAATGGATTTTTAATGAGTAGCTACTGTATTGCATATACATTCTAGACAGGGCAATGATATTACAGAAAGAAATGTATCAGCCTTATCTTAAGAAACCCCCAGTCTATAAGGAGACATAGACAAGGAAATAGCAATAGATACAGAGGTTTTCCTTTGGTTACAATAGGGTGGGAGATTGGGAACGAAGAAAGTTTATCAAAAGAAATATGAAAAAAAGTATAAAATCTAGATGATAGCTTCATAAAAATATCTCAATCCAGTGATCCCCAAATCTTGCTTTGTCTTACTTTAAAACATTTTATAACCACAAGTAAACTACATCTCTCAAAGAAGCTAAAAAAAATTTTAATTCACATAACAATCCATGAATGGGAAGGATAAATCATAAAATCAAAGAAATAATCAGATTTCATCTGTAGCACTCAGAAAGTGCAACCCTTCAGGAGACAAATTTCAGTATGTTTGGTGCAAATTTTGAATGGAGTATCTATTAAGCTAATTTTCACACGTGCCTACCCAGTAAATGTTTGCTGATCATGTCTGTTTGGAGGTGTTATAACTTGGAAATTAACACTGAAATGTTAAATATGCTGAAAACAGGAGGTGGAATTGTACTTTATAAAACACATTTATTAGTCATCACTTAATCAGTGTAAAAAAAGTTTGTACAACCCGAGTATCACTTTCTACTGCTGTTGACCCTCCTGAAGCTAAATTATTTACTTCTTTGTAAGGTGCAAGAAGTGTCCTTAAAAAGAATCCCATAAAGTGATCCTATTACTTTCACTGAATTCAACTATTAATAAATATTTATTATAGACTTACTATGAGTCTGGCACTTGGTGGAAGTTTCCTTGAAAAATAAGGAAGTGAGTCTGGCACTTGGTGGAAGTTTCCTTGAAAAATAAAACAAACTGAAAAGATTAACCTCATTGATTACAGAAACTATGTCCTATTAATTCTGCATTATTTTAATACACTTAAATAAACCACACATGTAACAGGTATAGACAAGGTAAAATGCCATGAAGGCTATCTCTCACAGTACGATCAAAATGTTTCTGATTGTATATGAAGCACATTCTGCCCTATGATTGCACCAATGTACACAATTATGATTTAATAAAATTATTTAAAAAAATCCATTTGAAACATATGGGTTCATTATTTCAATCCAAATTCATCCTTTCAAGTTTAATTTTAAACATGAATTTAGAAAGCCAAAAAGACTAATCAAAGAGTATCCTAAGACTTAGCACCCCTGAAGAAACATATGGATGTTATTTAAAATTAATTGAGAAAAAAGACAGGTTGAAATTTTTTATTTTATTTTTTTAGAGAGTAGGTTTCATATTTCCTGTAGAGGTGGTCTTTTTTTTTTAATTCGTTATTAAATCATAACTGTGTATATTAATGCATTTATGGGATACAATGTGCTGATTTAATATACAACGTGGAATGCTTATCTCTAACTGATTAACATAACCGTGTCCTTGCTAGTTATTTATTTGTTGTGGTAAAAACATTCATACTCTATTCTTAATAGTTTAGAAATGTATCGTTGCATTATGCAAAGAAATTTCTTATTTAAATCAAAGCTAGCCCTTGCAGTACCACAAACTGTGTAATTATTAGAAAATGGTTATCAGCCGAGGTTCACATTAGTAATCAGCACAAATTGATTCAGTGATATAAGCAAATGCAATAAATAGAGTTTTTTCTCAAGTGTTGTTAGGCTCCCACATTTGAATTACTAGGATGACTGACAGAGAAAGCCTCAGACAGCAGCAGTATAGCCAGAAACAGCCCACATGCGACCAGGGAGTGTCCACAGGGGAAGGCCCTGTTGCTGCCACCACTGAACTTCTCAGTCTGAAAAAGTGGAAAGCCCAAAATGATATTTGCTTCTTCTTTCTTTTATAGTACTGTTAATATTTTATATGTGTCATTTTTGTCTCACAAATAGAATTGGCTGAAATAAATGAGTGTTATATCTTAGATTACACATAATTCCTTAAGAGTAGGACTCTCTACTCCATATTCATTTTTTTCTTCCCAGGTACTATAAAGACCTAAGTTGTTCTCCATCAGGCTCAGTCACCCTGTCTGCTATGCCCTGCCTTCAATTCCAGGGCTTAGTGTAGCCCGTTACTGGTGTCTAATTGGGGCTAGTTTCATTTAACAAACATAGGCAAAGTTTGGATGTAGGTTTGTGGAGAAGAAAAATCTCTAGGTAACAAGTAACTTTTGTAAACATACACTGTGCCAAGTGTTAATCTAGGCACTTATAATAATATAGCAGCACGTTGTTTCAGGTACTGATAAAAGAAACTATTCTCGGTAATTTAAGCAGAAAGGAGCAGAAAGGCATTTACAAAATGCTTACAAAATCATTGGAGCGTCTGTAGGAGCCAGGCCTCAACTCAATCTTTAGAAATGATTCCCACAACACAAAGAACTGGCCTAATAAGGCAGCTACTGGAAAGCTGGGTCATCAGAAAGCTGCGGGCCCGACTGTTGGCTCTAGTATTATACTATTTCCTTCTAAGGTCCAGGAGTCAGAAAGGCATCTGTTGCTCCCAAGACTACACTGTGTCAACTACAATTTGAGTCCCCTGTCCTCCCTCTTGACAGCCATAAGGCAGAGACTCATACAGGAAATTGATAACACTGAAGCAGAGAAAACAAGCAGAAACCTCCACCACTGTGCTTACCTACAGAGCCCACAGAAGCAATAAGGCGGTAGAGACTCTGGCTTCTTTATATCTCACAAATCTTATAGAGGTGGTTTTGTTTGGCAATCTTTGGTCACCTGAAAAAGAGTAGGAAAATGAAGTATGCATATTACACAAGAATAGAAATGGGGTTTTATTCTACCATTCTACAATATCTGTCATAAAGCATCAAAAAGCCTTTATAATTTTTGTTACCTCGATGAAGCTGAAGAAAATTCTTCTTTGTAAAGCAGCTCAAGAATGGAAAATCACGCACCCCATGTACTCAATACAATTGTGAAATGAGCAGATGAACAAGTACACGCCCACACTAGAAGAAAACACAATTTTTTAATGAAAAAAATTGAGAAAGAGAAGAGGGAGTTAGGTAAGCTCCCACCTAACCAGTACGATGTAGAAGTACATGGAACACCTCCTAGGTGAAGGACTCAACTACAACTCAAACGGTACCCAACAAATGCAAACAAGGTAACCTGATCATATATATCCTTATATTAATCCAGGAAAAAAAAAAAGATAGTTAAGATCTCTGCCTTCAGCACATTCAGATAAGTGAAAAGCGCATGACCTCATAAGGAGCCTCCTCTCTTCCTGAGGAGCAACCAGAACGGGTGTGCAGTACAACTGGTCTGGATAAGGTGCTGAGTGAGGTGGGTCTCTAACTCCTCCCAGCCATTTCACTAGCCAGAAAGAAGACAGGCTAAACATGAAACTGAACAACAAAGAAGAGTCAAGAAGTTCACAGGGAAATAGTAACTACAGCTTTGATGGCATCAAGAACTCCTCGTTCAAGCAATGCCCGAATCTAGTCTTCCTTGAACTTCTTTCTTTGTTAAGTCAACCAGTCAAGTCCTCTCTTTAGCTAAGACTTTTTGACTTGAATTTCCTATCTTAGTAACTAAATAATTCTTCTGTATTCAGAATTTGGAACCAGAAATAAAGTATATAAAGAGAGATAACCCAGCCTATGGAATTGTCCAAATGAAAGCAAGGAGAAGGTAAAGAGGATTTTATTATCTAGAGCTGGGGAACCAGCTACCTTTGTTATGTGGTATGGAAATTTCTTATGAAACTGGTTGCAGCTGTAGCTTTGGCTAAGACCATGCATCTACTGAAGCTGAAGCATTAAAACACTTAATGGGAAACTTTCAAGATATCAGTGTGTTGGCTGCCTTTTATAGCCTTTTTGTCTTTATCCATTAACTATTTAGTATGAACCAAGCATAAGCTTTTTATTTATATTAGCTCATTTTAAGACTCAAAATAACTCATGACGCAAGTACAATCATTTCCATTTTATGAGGAAATGTAAACTGAAGCCTGTAAGACCTATACGAAAGAATAATCTGGGCTAAAATTTGCCCGTCTGATAAAAGAATAGGAAGAACATTCACCTTTCTTAGAGTGATCCTTTTGGTCTGTGCCATGCAGTCAAAGTGACTGATACCACTGTGACACTTTGCATAGGTGGAAAAAAAAATAGCTATCAACTCCAGTCTAAAATTAGTTGTAATAAGATCATGTGAAAGAAATATTAGCTGCCTATAAAATTGGGGTCTGAGAAAAGTCACAAGAGAAAGTGAGCTGCTAAATCCCCAAAGGTAGATACCAGTAAGTTTTCTATCCAAGAAGTGGTTACAATAACAATGCACAAAGGAGATGTCTCACTCAGAAGTATGGAAGCAAAAGACTGGCTAAGAACTTGATCTGGACAAAGAGTCTGTATCCAGTCCTGGTTCAGCAGAAATGTTATATTGTGAAGACCACTGATTGCTATGAATTTTTATTTGTTGTCACCACTGCATAATAATTATGTCGAAGAAGTCATACTTACAAATTTAACTTGGTCAGATCAACATACCACAAGAAACTAAATTTCTACAAAGCTAAGAATATGGCTTATTATTTAGAATAAGAGCCAAGAAATTATAAGTTATAAGCCAAACCCACCTGCTCCTGCTACCTACCTTTATAAAATTGAAACACAGCCACGCGAATTGTTTATGAATTGTCTAAGGCTGGTTTCACATTGCACTGAAAAAGCTAGTAGACTTGAGTAATTTCTACGGAGACAGTATGGCTTGCACAGCCTAAGGTATACACATCTGCTTTTCCAACCACTGGCCTAGAGAATTCCATCTTGGGATCTGGACACAGCAGCTGATTGCTTCAGGGGATGCACAACCACATATATTCTATGATTCCTTAGGAGGATTAACCAGGCTAATGTTTATTACAGGAAATGGATACAAAGCAGGATCAGGAAAGGGAAAAGGTACATCAAGTTGTTTCTGTAGGAAAACAGGCATGTGATTTCTAAAGTCCTTCCAGAAGTCAAACAGGATGTATTTTTCCTCCAACAATAAATTGTAGCAAGCTCAAGGTAGTTTTGCTGAGGAAGCCATGTGAGTCTCAGAGTGCAGGACTTTCAGTGAGAGATGGTCATGTACATGCTCTGACCTGTACGAACGGCCAAGACTCCAGATTCCAAAAGGAAGTCAGTGTTCACCAGAAATCACACCGTGTGCACAAACCATCTTGACAAGTCAGTACAGCCTGGTTCAGAGCTGCAGGTGTACAAAACAACCTTATTAATTAGTAACAGAGGGAAGATCCACTCACTAGGCTCCAGGATTGGCTGAGGGTCACCAACACGATCAGGCCTTCCTGAAGATATGCCAGCATTGGATGACCAAGCCTGAGGTGCTAACTCTTTCCTACTCAGGGATGCAGGTTTGGGTGGCCTCCTTTAGGAGAGAAGAAGAGTCCGTCAGATACAGGCCTCAACACCTTACAGGAAGAAGAAAGCATACAGATGTGGAATAGCAAAGTGGTAACAAGCAGATATTTCCCTTTCCAGCATCTTTTTTCCCCAGACAAAACCTGGATTTCTTTTGCAGAACTACATTTCAGAGTTGAGCCCTAAATGGGTTAAGCCTACCTACCAGCTTATTCCACTCACCCGGCTACTGTGATTATTTCAGAGATAGTTATGTGATTGAATTAGTGGCAAGAAAATCCTTTTACAGAAAATTTCTAGATAATAAAGTTTCCTTCTATTTTGTGATAATGAGTTGTTTTGTTTTTTCTTTCTTCTCTTTTGTTTTAATGTGCTCTCTTGTCCCTCTGGTTTAGGGTGTAATTATGTGGCCTGGCTTTTTCCAGCCATTTTTGCTATTAAGGCAACTTGCATGATGTCAAAACTCATAAGAAGATAACCACAAAATTGTGGGTAATTAAAAGGAAACAAGTGGAATCCATGAAGACACTTGACCCTAAACCAAACCGATCCTCTGATTCTGGCATGCCTCCAGGCTCTCTATTCGGTGAGAAAAATAATCTAAAGTGCTATTTAAGCCAATCCAAGTTGAGAATTACTGTAACAACAATACTTTTTTTTTTTCAGAGTCTCACTCTGTTGCCCTAGGTAGAATGCTGTAGTGTCACAGCTCACAGCAACCTCAAACTCTTGGGCTCAAGCAATCCTCTTGCCTCAGCCTCCCCAGTAGCTGAGACTACAGGTGCCCACCACAACACCCAGCTGTTTTTAGAGGCAGGGTCTCATTCTTGCTCAGCCTGGTGTAACACTCTTAAAATCAAGCACTCCACCTGCTTCAGCCTCCCAGAGTGCTAGGATTATAGGCATGGGCCACCATGCCTAGCCAACAATAACTATTATCATTCTTATTTTACAAATGTTAAAACCAATACACGGGAGAGTTAAATAATTTGTCTACAGTCACAACAAGAGTAAATGTCAAAGCCAAGGTTTAACATAGTTCTCTTTGTGTTCAAAACATTTTTCCCTAATTCACGAAAGCACTATGTGAGAAATTTCTAGGGAATTTGTTCTGCATCCCCATAGAAGTCAGCTGTGTGCTTGGAACCTACCAGGAATTCAGATACCACAGGGGAATTTATTCTGGCATCACTGGTTTTATACGTATTCCATAGGTAAAAATGAGGAATAGCTGAGCCTTAATGAGAAAATGGAGTGAAGAGCAAACTGGCCACTCCTTTGTTTTCCTGTTCTCCCATTTATTAACCAGTTCATGCATCTTATTCCACTTTTCCTGAACATATATGGAGTAAAACAGACATTTTTATCATTCAGAAGTAGCTGAGGAACTCCAGATTTTAGGGTCAAACATTAGATCCAAATAAAAACCATAAGCTAGATTTAGTTTCTAGTGGAAATCAACCCAGATGATTTTATTAGGTTTGTCTGTAACTACATTTATCAAATATTCATGCTTATGTACCTTCAACTATATTCATACAGGAGAAAAACCACTACATATGTCCCCAGAAAGAAAAAGGTGAAGTATAACTGTGGGGGAAAAATCTTTTCAAATATACTCATACTGTGAACCTATTATAAGTGCAAAAAGATTAAAGGTAGAGTATAAAGGTGTATATTTAAATGACTACAAATAGCTGTTTAACTGGAGCTGCCGAGGGTACATCAGTAGCCCCTAAATGATCAAAGGCTATTGCTGCAGGCAAGGTCCAAAGCTACCTGCTTACATAAAGAACTTTAGATGACAGAACTGATATTATGCATGTATATTGCTACTTCTTGAGACAATGATTTTTAAACAATTATCTATCCAAAAATGAAAGAAGGCAAACAGGTTGAGAATTAAGTCTGTATTTCTGCTACAGACTCGTCCCTTTCCTTTGAGTAGAAACATAATTTCTTAAGATGGTTCACATATCCACAAACTTATCATTATTATCTGCAGGAAGAAGAAAATTCAGGTATTAAGGGATTTAAATGATCATCCTTTCACTCACATTAAGCAAAACTGTGAAATAGAATAGGTTTATTTTATTGTCTTTTATCCACCTTAAGCTCCACCTTCAGATGATATTTAAAGTATACTAATTACATTATTATTTTACATTTTTCAACAAATGTAGAAAGCAATACATATTATAGCAGATGTAATCCATATATATATATATATATATATATATATGTATAGATAACAGATATCTTCTATCTCAATTATATGTATCATCATATTTTACATATTATTGTAAGAAATAGTTTATGTAATATATACAATACTTACCTGTACTTTATGAAATGCATTGTAACATTTTTCATTCTATTCCATTATTTTTCTTCTTTGTTGAATTCAAGTCACAACTTGACAACTTGACTTACCAAATTAACTTCAAAACCTGCTAATAGGTTCTGATTCACAAATTAAGAAGCAATTATTTACTCTGTGTTAAATACGCATCAATATGCCAAATTCCTACTTCTATAATTTACATAGCAACAGGGATAAAAGCTAATTGAAAGATGTTTAATTGTAAAATATCAGACCTCAGTGAGGACACAGGGAATAATTACTTGAAAGATTCCCCCAAATTCAGCAGATTCGTCCATCAAGAGTTTTTTCTTCTTGCAAAGCTCACAGTGAGAATACTTAAGCCTATTAACTTACCTTGCATGAGGCCACTATGTAAATACCGTAGGCCACGTCCAGGCCTGATCGTACGTCTTCTTATGTAGGATGTTCCATCCTCCACCCCATGACTTATGGCAAGTTAACAGTCTTGAAAGCCAAGTGTTGAAAACTGCAAAGGCACAAGAGGGAAGGAGCCTGAACACCTTCACCACTGCTCATAAAATCGTGTCTGTCACTCGTGAACACCATCTGGGACTTACATGAAAGATAAGGAAACTTCTATTGTGTTAAGACCTACACATTTGGGAGTTTGTATATTATTATTATAATTAACACCAGCTAGTGTTAAATCAGCTAATGTACAAGCTATTGTTTCAGAAAGTACTGAGAACAGCCGTCTAAGAAGAGACAAGAGAAGGCCTTCCTCTTCCAGGAAAAAGCATCCCCAGCATGAGAGAGAAGAGGCACCCATTTCCAACCAGAGATAATTTAGTCGACTCCCAGATTCCTTCTGTGTTCTTAGCTCACTTTTTTTTTTTTTATTGAGTCATAGCTGTGTACAATAATTCAGTCAAGGAGTACAGTGTGTGGGCTTCACATACAATTGGAGATATTTTTATCAACCTGATTAATATAACATTCATGATATTTTCTCATTTACTATGTG
>CAUYRH010004924.1:0-11176 GCA_963574655.1 Perodicticus potto | reverse complement strand
AAAAAAAATGGAGAGTTTACAGCCTTTGTATTAACCTGGATGGAAGTGGAACACATTATTCTTAGTAAAGCATCTCAAGAATGGAGAAGCATGAATCCCATGTACTCAAGTTTGATATGAGGAAAATTAATGACAATTATTGACATGGTGGGGGTGAGGGAAGGGGAGAGCAGAGAGAGAAAGAATGAGGGAGGGGTGGGGAAAGGAAGAGCAGAGAGAGGTAAGGAGCGAGGGGGCGGGGTCTTGGGGCTTTGGTGTGTGCCACACCTTTTGGGGGCAAAACTCGATTGTAAGAGGGACTTTACCCAACAAATGCAACTAGTGTAGCATGGTTTCTTGTACCCTCAATGAATCCCCAACAATAAATAAATAAATAAATAAATAAATAAATAAATAAAATAAATAAATAACACAAATCTAATCATTAACAAACCAGAAAAATTCAAACGAAAGACATTCTACAAAATATCTGGCCTACAGTCTTCAAAAATATCAATGTCATAAATACAACCAAAAGCTGAGCAACTGTTCCAGATTAACTAAACAAATCTGACACCTGAATGCAATGCGAGTTCCTACATTTGAATATAGTCTGGTTTAAAAAAAAAATAGCTTTAGAAAAGAATAGCACTGGATTAACTAAGAAAACCTAAATATGGGTTGTAGATTAAATGATAGTGTAAAAGTGTTAATTTCCTGACTTTGATCAATGTACTACAGTTATATAAGAAAATGTTTTTGTTCTTAGAAAACAAACATTGAAATATTTATGATTAATATTAATAGTTAAAGGATATGATGACCTCTAACCAATTATCAAAAAAGAATAGTAATACATATTAAGAGAGAGAAAAGAGAGGAAATGAGTGAGAAAGTTAAAGCAACTAGGAGAAAATGTAAACAGTACTTTTTAATCCTTGCAATTTTCTGTAAGCTTAAAATTAAATCAAAACTAAAACCAAATAAATAATGTAAGTCGTTTTCCAAGGTGACTATACCAAATAAATTAAACCTTACTTGTGTTAGGAATTCATACAGATGAAATGCCTTCAAAGACATTTAATATAGTAGTCTCATTTTTTTTTTTTACTTTTACCAGTTTTTCTTAATATGTTTTGTTATCAAATAGGGCTTAACTTCACAATATAATGTAAGCAGTAGCAACAACAAAACACAATGTATAAGGTCTTTGACAGCTCAGTAATAAGAGGCAGCAGAAAAATATATCCCAAAATGAACTCCTCTTCCAGACTACCTATTTGAACTGCTGAATGAAGTTTCTTCTGCATATACAATAGTACCTCCACAGCTGACCACCTCCCTGCACTGACCACCTCCTTAAGCTGACCTAATTTTCACAGACGTGCAGCACTATGTACCTATCAGTACAGTGGCCTAGTTCCTTACGCTGACCACCTGTGTATGTTGTTGACCAGTTTGTTACAGGCCCCTGGGTGGTCAACTTACGAAGGTTCTGCTGTATTAAGCATCTGCGACACGACCCATCTTCAAGATGAATGATGATGCCTCTTTCTGACCTCTGCTCCATCAGCCCAGTGCAGTGTTTGTTCCCCAGAGTAGAGCACAGGGACCACCTCGTTACTAGAAACCCCAGGTGAGTCTAAATAAACAAGTGCAGATTCCTGCTTCCATCAAAAACTTAGTGCATTATAATCTCTGAAGAATGAGAACTAAAGAATTATGGGGCTTTTTCTTGTTTTTTGGTGTTTTGTTTTGTTTTTTTTTTTTTTGAGACAGAGCCTCAAGCTGTTGTACTGGGTAGAATGCTCTGGCGTCACAACTCACAGCAACCTCCAACTCCTGGGCTTAAGCGATTCTCTTGCCTCAGCATCCCAAGTAGCTGGAACTATAGGCGCCCGCCACAATGCCCAGCTACGTTTTTGTTGCAGTTGTCATTATTTGTTTGGCAGGCCGAGGCAGGATTTGAACCCTCCAGCTCTGGTGTATGTGGCTGGTGCCTTAGCCATTGAAGCCACAGGCGCCAAACCTTTGTTTTTGAGACAGAGTCTCACTTTGTCACCCTCGATAGAATGCCATGGCTTCACAGCTCAGAGCAATCTCCAACTCTTGAGCTTAAGCGATTCTCTTGCCTCAGCCTCCCAAGTAGCTGGGACTACAGGCACCTGCCACAATGCCCAGCTATTTTTGTTCACTGCTATTTTAGCTGGCCAGGGCTGGATTCAAACCTGCTACTCTCAGCATATAGGGCCAGTGCCCTACCCACTGAGCCACAGGTGCCCCCCAAGAAGTTTACTATTTTATTTTATTTTTAGCTGGCCTAGGCTGGGTTCAAACCGGCCACCCTCCGTGTATGAGGCTGGCACCCTAACCACTGTGCTACAGGAGCCAAGCCAAGCACTATGTTTTAAACAAGAACCAGATATTTGAAAGCTTTCGGTCTAGCACTCAGTCATTACAGGCTTAGGAACTGACAACAAGCATATGTGATGTTAATTTGAGGGGATTACAGATTTTTTTTTTTTTTGAAACAGAGCCTCAAGCTGTTACCCTGGATAGAGTGCCTTGGCATCACAGCTCACAGCAACCTCCAGTTCCTGGGCTCAAGCGAGTCTCCTGCCTCCACCTCCCAAGTAGCTGGGACTACAGGCATCCGCCACAACACCCAGCCATTTTTTGGTTGCAGCCACCATTGTTGTTTGGTGGGCCCGGGCTGGATTCGAACCCACCAGCTCAGGTGTACATGGTTGGCGCCTTAGCCCGTTGAGCCACAGGCGCAAGCCAATTGATGCATGTTTTTAAACAATAAGGTCGCTTTGTCAAACCTAACCTTGAAATAAGCCTGACTCTCTAGCGTGGCAGGAGTCATAGAAAAACAATGTTAAAAAGACCCTGAAAGATCATTTGGCTAAGCATTGTGCTTCAAATATATACCAAAACCATGCGGCTATTAATGGTCTGTTTCCTTAACTGGAGACCTTTAAGGACAGAGAACCCATTAATATGTCCAGTATTCTCATTCTACAGATGAAAACCAAGGATGAGAAATACAGTATTAAGTGACTTAGAAAATCCCTCTACTTCAGGAATTCAGTGACAAATCTAAGACTCCTCTTCTATCTCAAGTATAGCTCTGTGAATGTTTATATATTAACATACCGTAGAACCTCTGTAAGTTGACCACCCAAGAAATTGTAACAAAATGGTCAACATTCAGAGGTGGTCAACGTAAGGAGCCTCCATTGAGTTCATGTGGTGCACGTCTGGTCTCTGAAAATTAGATCAACTTAAGAAGGTGGCCAAGGTAGGAAGGTGGTCAACTATAGAAGTTCTACTTTATATCTACATGTATGTATGTATGTATATAAACATATAAATAGTGTGTGAGTATATATATATATATACACACACACACAATATGTATGTCAAACCTCTACATCGCCACAATTCATATGTACGAGGTTTCAAAGTAAAATACAGTGACTTATTGGTTAGCCCACTAACCAATGTCTATTGGTTAGACATAACCTTAGTAATAAAAGAAAATGCATATGCAGCCTAAATAGAATCCGCTATATAAGCACATTACTTTTTTCTTGGTTTTGTCAAATATTTATCTTCAATGGATAATTTGCCTTCTCCTGTCACAATCTTTGGTCTACATTCTCACCACTGTTCCTATACAACAAGAATGTAAAATCTGTAACACATTCATCTTTCCTTAATCTGAATCTCATACATACCACCACCTTTTCAGATTTGAACAGCAACTAAAAGACTTTGTAGTTAAGCCAAGTTTGCTTTCTAATAATACTTAAAGCCAAGGTCACCTCAAGCAACCTACAAAGAACAATAATTACCTTTAGGGAGATAACTGTATGATAAAAGATTTTAAGACCCAAGAGGACTGGGACTTACTTCTAAGAAGCAGTTTACTCTCCCAATAGTCCGTCAAACATGTACTAATGTCTCTTATAGGTGATTCGTAACGTGTTTCTTACATATAAAGATGACATTTGATTTTTCTTTTTCTACCCTGAATGTTTTGTCTGTTCTTAGGAAGCTCTACCTAACTCCTAATATTAGATATAGGAAGACCAATCCTAAAGCAGGTTCTCTTCTTCATACCTACATACGGAGATTCCTTTGGGCTGGGGAGAAATCAGTAATAACATGCATAGGAAGAGAAAGGAATGAAGTCACAAGTCCTGAAAAGCAGTGTTAGAGGAACATACAGTGACCTTGATTAGTTTTTGTGGTTATGTGATTAAAGAACTAAGGGAATTTACATGAAATTTGAGCTCCAAAAAAACCCCAAAAGTTACTATTTTGTGTTTTACCTGGATATTGCAGCTTTTTCCATTATTTCCTGCTGAATGAGCCCAGATGGCTCGATGACATCCAATATAATTATGCTCCATAATTTGTCTGACTTGGGCCTTTGCAACACAGCAGATTCATCCTCCACATGTCTCAGCCAAAACTCAAGTGTTTCCTTAGGAAAGTGATTGGCTTCAGATATGAGGTCCAAAGCAGTACGATGATGGTCTTTTTCTACTGAGCTGTATGGTTTAACCCGCCCAAGTGTGCCAGCAATTATAGGCAGAATAGAGAAACCTTCAGACACATCTAACACATAAAAAGGCTCAGGGGTGCTCTGTACAGTATTATTCTGTCCCCTACCAGAGTCCATCTCGTTATTCTCACAATGTGTATCCATGGCTTGACACAGTTTCCCTGTGGTCAACGAAGACAAAACTTTCCTCATTGCCATTTTAAAGCCTTCATGATATGGGATGTTATTAAGCAAAGCAATTTCTGTCGACTCCAATACACATGTCTGCTCTACAGCATCTGGTTTACTGGTCTGAAGGTTAGCCAGGGCAGTACAGAGGTCAGCCTCATTTCCTAATGATAGCAAGCCTATATTCTTGGTAAAACTTTCTGCAACATCCATTTCACATTGCACACCCAACACATTAATACTCTGGATTCTTAAGTAACAATCTTGACAGGACACTTCCATCATCACATGGTCTCCAGGCTTTATCCAGTAGTCTTCAATAAAGAAAAAGAAAGGAAAAAATTATAACTGATTAACATGAGGTGCTTATAAGCCTAAGGGTCACACAAACATCATCTCCCCATCTAAGTGCTGCCCCCCCCCCGTCACTTATTTAAATCACTACAGGAAGGATTATATCTATTCATTTAATATACAAAAAACTATAAAAATCCCTCAGCTTTGGCTCAGCGCCTGTGGCTCAACGGGCTAAGGCGCCAGCCACGTACACCTGAGCTGGCGGGTTCGAATCCAGCCCAGGCTGCCAAACAACAATAACGGCTGCAACCAAAAAATGGCTGGGCGTTGTGGCGGGCGCCTGTAGTCCCAGCTACTTGGGAGGCGGAGGCAAGAGACTCGCTGGAGCCCAGGAATTGGAGGTTGCTGTGAGCTGTGATGCCACAGCACTCTATCCAGGGTAACAGCTTGAGGCTCTGTCTCAAAAAAAAATCCCTCAGTTTTGCTTAAGGAAAAACTGAAATTTGAAGATTCAATTAACTCACAGCATAAAGGAGACATTCAAGAGCACCATTATTAAGCCCTAAGTCTATTAGTATTACAGTGTTTTTACTTCATCAGTAGGTATCTCACATCCCCAAATTAGGGGTTAGGTGGACGGCTACAGGGGACTTTCTATCATCTTTGGTAATGAAGCTGACAATAACAAAGATGATATTTAAAGATCAATACCAAACTTCACTTTAGCTTAAAAGGAAATTCTTTAAGAGAAATTTCCAAACAACAAGACAGCATTCAATAGATTTAAATCAGTAGTATTTCTTAACTTTAGGTTATGTAGACACTCTTTTTTTTTTTTGAAAAAACCACAGCTGTCACTTTATTCTTAAGTTTGTACTTTACAAAACCACAAGGGAGAAGTCCTTGAGGGGGAGAAAGGTGTATGGGGTGTAGACACTCTTTTATGTTTAGAAATCTGAAAGTTCTGCATAAGAAAGGGCTAGAACTAGTTGAAAATACAGCTTATTTTTATGTTTAAATATATAAAATGTCCTTTCCCAAAGAAGGATTTTTTTGGGGGGGGAGACAAAGTCTTACTTGTCGCTGTCAGTAAAGTGCAGTGGCATCACAGCTCACAGCAACCTCAAACTCTTGGACTTAAGTGATTCTCTTGCCTCAGTCCCCCAAGTAGCTGGCACTACAGGCACCCACCATGACGCGCCGCTATTTTTCTGTTGTAGTTGTCGTTGTTTTTAGCAGGTCCAGACTGGGTTCAAACCTGCCAGCCCTGGTGTATGTGGCCGGCACCCTAATCACTGAGCTATAGGCACAGAGCCCCAAAGAAGGATTTTTTTTTTTTTTTTTTTTTAGAGACAGAGTCTCACTTTATCACCCTTGGTTGAGTGCCATGGCATCACACAGCTCACAGCAACCTCCAACTCCCGGGTTTAGGCAATTCTCTTGCCTCAGCCTCCCGAGTAGATGGGACTACAGGCGCCGGCCACAACGCCTGGCTATTTTTCTATTTTGCAGTTCAGCCGAGGCTGGTTTGAACCCACCACCTTCGGTATATGGGGTCGGCACCCTACTCGATGAACCACTGGCGCCACCCCAAAGGATTTTTTAAAAATGATCTAAGTTACTATAGGCATAAGAGAATTAGAATAAATACAAATTTCAAAATACCATTTACAGTAGCCAGGCGCAGTGGCTCACACCTGTAATCCCAGCCCTTGGTTCCTGAGGCGGGTAGATTGCCTGAGCTCTCAAGTTCAAGACCAGCCTGAGACAGAGCGAGACCCCATCTCTAAAAACAGCCAGGCGTTCTGGCAGGTGCCTGTAGTCCCAGCTACTTGGGAGGCTGAAGCAAGAGAATTGCTTAAGCCCAGGAGTTTGAGATTGCTGTGCACTATAACACCATGGCACTCTATCAAGGGTGACAAAGTGAGACTATGTTTCAAAAAAAAAATAAATAAGTAAATAAAAATAAAATACCATTTCCTGAGTACCAGTCACTGTAGCAGGCATTTTACAGCCACTATCTCTAATAATCCCTATAATAATACTGCAAGATAGACAACAACATCCTGTTTTTACATATGACACAACAAAAGCTCTGGGAAATAACCAGCAAGGGTGACCAGCAAGGGTGATCAGGGAGTAAGTAAGACAGCCAAGACCTGAATCCAAATCTTCCTAAAAGACTCCAAAAATATCATTATAGATTCTATGACCTTATGACCTTGCCAAATTAGATCTTTGATCAACTAAACAAAAATAGAAATACATCATCTAGTTCAAAAAGAGTAAAATTTTTCCATTTAATTCAACAGCTTTGAATTTACTGAAATCTATCGAACTGCAGGAAAAAAATTCTGATATAAAAAAAAATCTTTAATATAGAGCTTCTCCCCCTCCCCCCAAAAAACAGAACTTCCCTGGGTAAGTTCATGAATCCATGAACTCCCACAAACTGCAAAATTTTGTGCTTATAGGAGCGTGGGCATTTTCATGACATGGGGCTCCACTGATGCCATCGGGTTCTCCAAGGGTAACATCTCAACACTAAACCCAATACTTTTCCAATACTTTCCATGAAATAATGAACCAGCATTTCTTTCACCTACTGATAACTAAAAAAGTTGAAGCTACAGAAATGATTTAATAGGTATTTTCTGAGTACTATGCAGAAGAGTTATATTTTAGTCTCTCCTCTTAACTACATATATTTAAAACTACATTTGAGAAAGAAAAATAAAATTCTGAGAGATTTAAGGAAAATTCTTCCCTGACTGAAAACTTCATATTCAATTCTTTTTTTTTGCCACTGACTATAGTACTAAATGTGAATTAAAGCAACAAGTTTAAAAAAAAATATTAAACAAGACCCACCTGCAAGGTCCTGTACAGGGTACACAGCCTGTTCCCAACATGTCTCCTCATTAGGACTTGTGGATAAACTGTGTTCGTCATCCAAATGGAGCACAAACCAAACTATAATAGCATCTAATATGCCCTCTTTAATAACAGGGATGCTAATTTTATCAGGTTTTTTAGTTGCAAGACTTTTTAATTCCTGAGAAAAATGTAAAAGGAATGAGAGGATTTTATACATTTAATATATACATGCCTCAGTATCACATCATTTTCCATCTCTCAAGGTCTTACTCCTGCCCACTCCTTGGGAATCAAGAAATCAGTATCTTGGCATATCTATATACTTCCTAAAGTACAGTGGATGGGAAGCTCTAACCTATTATATTAGAATACCCTACAGGTATTATTTTGAAAACTAAGGCAGCCTGGTGAGTGGCTCCTGCCTGTAATCCTAGCACTCTGGGAGGCCAAGGTGAGTGGATTGTTTGAGCTCACAGGTTCGAGACCAGTCTGAGCAAGAGTGAGACCCTGCCTCTAAAAGTAGTCAGGCGTTGTAGCGGGCACCTGTAGTCCCAGATTTTTTTTTTTTTTTTTTTTTGAGACAGAGCCTTAAGCTGTCACCCTGGAGAGAGAGCTGTGGCATCACAGCTCACAGCAACCTCTAATTCCTAGGCTCAAGCGAGTCTCCTGTCTCCGCCACCCAAGTAGCTGGGACTACAGGCGTCCGCCGCAACACCGGGCCATTTTTTGGTTGCAGCGGTCATTGTTGTTCGGCAGGCCCGGGCTGGATTCAAACCTGCCAGCTCAGGTGTACGTGGCTGGCACCTTAGCCCGTTGAGCCACAGGCGCCGAGCCTGTTGTCCCAGATTTTAAAAGGAAAGAAAAATACTAAGACATTTTCCCTTTCTATTCCTCTGTACTGTTTGGAAATGTTAAAACAGGCAAACATTACTTTCAAAATTAAAACCTTCATAAGGCTTGTGTACAGCAAAAACAAAATTGAAAAGACCTAAAGTAATAAAAGGATAGCTTTGGGGTAGTTAGCAACTACAATTATGTTTTACACTATTGAAATAAGGAATGCTCTTGAAAGCTCAGGAAGACAGCTCAGACTCAGTAAGCAATGCCTAATTGTTAAATTATTTCCATACTACCACAAGAACCACCTGGTGACAATTAACAAAGGAACGTTTGTATTAATTTAATCAAAATCCTAGGATAAAATGACCCTCACAAAGTCTTCTATCCCCAGACAAGTTTTTATTTTTTTATTTGAGGCAGAGTCTCAAGCGGTCAAAGTGCTGTTGCATCACAGCTCATAGCAACCTCACACTCTTGGGCTTAAGCAATTCTCTTGCCTCAGCCTCCCGAGTAGCTGGGACTACAGGTGCCCGCCACCATGCCCGGCTATTTTTGTTGCAGTTGTCACTGCTGTTTTAGCTGGCCGGGGCCGGGTTCGAACCCACCACCTTCAGGATATGGGGCCGGCGCCCTACCCACTGAGCCACAGGTGTCGCCTCCCAGACAAGTTTCATTTGTGACACTCATGTACTTGAACATTTAACCTTACTTTAACAACTTCAGAGAAGGATTTCATGTAACCTTTCCCCATTTCTTTAGGTACTTTCTTTATGCAGCACATCCTCCCACCACCTACCAACACACACACATGGTGATCGACCTGTCCTCCTTTTCCCAGGATTATCTTGGTTTTAATACTGACCCATGTCTTGGAACCCCTCAGTCCAGGGCAAACCATGATGGTTGGTCACTCATACATAATACCACATACAACTTAAGAGGGTTGGATTACAGTGCATTTCACTAATTTGAAATGGCAGCAGGATATAGAGAAAAATCAGAAAGACCTGGGTTATAACGCCTGCTGCCATATTCACATGCTGAATAGTTTGGGGGAAATTACATAATGTGAGTAACAACTTCCTCAAGGAAGTTCAGCACAAAGTTCTAATCCCACTGCAGCAAGTCAAAAGAGCTCCCTAAAAACAAGTAGGAATGCACCTAGCACACGACACATATTCCTAACAAAGCTTACGGGTTTTTATTTTTCTCCATATTTAAAGTAAGTGAGTAATTTTGGGAGAAAAATCTAATTACCCTTAAATCATTTTATTTACATACAGTAGGTGTAATCTCATGCAGACTCATAAAAGACTGTTCTATGTATTATTTTAAATAATACATGAAACTGAATGCTTGAAAACAGTAATAAAACTTTTTTTCACCTGAAGATTGTTGAAATCTACTGTCATAATTTCAAAGCACTCCGTCAAAGCCAAATATCCTCCAGGAACTCGACTCATCTTTTCAGTTGTATAAGGTTCAATTGTTTCTTCAGTATCTACAGAAGAATAAGCTGGACTCTGAAATTTCACATTTGTTGGCAAATGGATCCCAGCAGTGTCCTTAATACCCACTCTGGTAAGGAAGGATATAAAAAGAGGAGGAGAGGAAGGATAGGTATTTTTGGAATCAGGTAATACATCTAATATTGAATCCAGAAAAATACATATAAAAATGAAATAAAACCTGATGGGAAAGGTTGCTTAAACATAATTACATACACACACAGCCACTAACTATAAAGGAAAACAAATACAATTATAAATAGGTCTATGATAAAATTAAGAGTCCCTGTAAGAAAGTAAAAAGGTAAGCCACTGAGTGGGAAAAGTTTTATGGAATTCAAAATAAAGTGTTTACGAATTTATAAAAGACAAATAAAAATGGGCAAAAGGCCTAGACACCATACAAAAGAGCATATCCAAAAGGCCAATAAGCATGTGAAATGTTGCTTGCCTTCAGCAGACACCAGGGAAATAGAGTTAAAAACCACAAGGCATACTATATATTCAACGGAGTAAGAAAAATGAAACTGTCAACATCAAGTGTTGGTGAGGTTATAATCTTCATCTACAATTAGTAAGACCACTTTGGAGACTACTTTGTAGTACCAACTCAAGCTGAACATACCTATTCCAAATTTGCTCAATATAGGAAACTCACATTGTTTGGTATTTTCACTTCTGGGAACATGGTCAACAGAAATTCATGCATGTCATCAGCAAAAAACAATCAAGAATGTTTATAGGCTCGGCGCCTGTGGCTCAATGGGCTAAGGCGCCAGCCACGTACACCTGAGCTGGCGGGTTCGAATCCAGCCCGGGCCCGCCAAACAATGATGGCTGCAACCAAAAAATGGCCGGGCGTTGTGGTGGGCGCCTGTGGTCCCAGCTACTTGGGAGGCGAAGACAAGAGACTCGCTTGAGCCCAGGAATT
>CAUYRH010004922.1:0-69154 GCA_963574655.1 Perodicticus potto | reverse complement strand
GGCAGGTCCGCCGGCTCCGCTGAGCTGGCTAGGGTGCCAGATGTCCTGCATCAATTCTCCCTCTCCGAGTAGAAACCCCAACTGCTGTTAGGGAAAAGGGGCGAAGACTCAATCTAACTGCTTCCTGCTGGATCGGGCGATGATAGAAGGGGGCAGTTAGGGTTTGTCTGGAGGGAGAGTGATACAGGGGTTCATGGACTGGAACCATCTTTATTGAGTGTGGCTTGATGACCTTTCGTGCCCAGCCTCAAGGAAGCTGTTACTCGGCTGCCATCTTGCTCCGCCTCCCCCTGTATTCTTGATCCTAGTCATCCTAATGCATCTTACTGTTGTTTTAATTCTCAATTTCCTGATTGTTAATGATATTGAGATCATTTTACATATTCATGGTAGCCATTTGTGTATCTTCTTTAGAGGTAAACAGATTGTTCAGATCTGTTGCCTGTTTTTAATTGGGTTCTTTGTGTTTTTATTATTGAGTTCTATCTTGATTGATATTTACTGTGTGAAAAGCTCACATTTTGACAGAAATGCGCTTGTCCAACGTTTTCTGCTACACTTGATGGTGGCTCCCATCACAACTGACCATTCTTGGTCCAGCAACACCACCTCCTGTTATTTCTATTCCTCATGGTTCTGTTTGTCAATAGATAAACAAATATATGCCCACAGGAGGAAAAAAACACAATTAAATTCAAGTGGGAAAGGAGAAGAAAAAAGGGGAGGGGGCAGAAGAAGGGGATGGGTAAGCTCTTACTTAATGTGCACAGTGGAAGGTGTACAGCACAGCCCACTGGGTGAAGGGCTCAACTACAACTTAAACTTTGCCTAACAAACGCAAACAATGCAACCTAATCATTTGTACACTGATATTAATCTGAAATTTTAAAAATAGTGCCTTCTACTCATTGTGCATAGTGACAGCCAGGCACCATGCTGACTGCTTTCCAGACATTAAAGTATTAGAGACTTGTCTTTGCCTTTTAGGACAAGTATTGTAATTTCCATTCTTCAGATGAGGAAAACAACCCTCTGTCGGGTAAAGTAATTTGGCCAAGGTCATAAAGCTCTTCATCATGAACCCAAAGCAGGAACTATCAGTGGCAATCTGATTTTCCCTCTTGAGTTTTTAGTTTATGGCTCTTCTGGCTGTTGCTGGAAGTGTCTCCATGAGCTTCTCCAGCAGTGATTTCTGGTAGATTTGCTACTGAGCTTTCACATAGAACCAGGTTTGGGAGGAAAGTGTGAAAGTTGAGGAGATGCCTGAGTCAGAGGAAAGCATTTATTCAAATGACTTGCAGGTTGCAGCCACAGAAATGTAGTCAACATTCCTCACTAACAGAATCAATACTTTTAAATCAGAGTCCTGTGTCTTTCAAACTCAACCCATCTCTCCCAACTCCAACGTAATACACAATTCAGATGAAAGTCAGTGTTCTTCCAGGCACGAGGTATGGAAGTTTGAGGCCTTTTGAAGATAAATGGCCCTCCAAACTCATCTCAAATTTAGTTTGTCCCCCATTGGGAGATAAATACCATTCTTTTGTTGAAGATTGGTGCTAACTGAGCTCATTTTTCTGCCAATCCCCCTTCCCTGTGCTCTGAAAATTTGTGTGTACCTTGCTAGCTTCTGGAATATATGGCAGCCTAACTGACTTTTTTGTTTTCACATTTTTATTTTTTAAATTAAATTGTTTGTGCTTAATTTTTAATTGAAATCATAACTGTATACATTCATGGGGTACAAGGTGATGACTTGACATACAATGTGGAATGCTTAAATCAAACTTATTAACATGATCATCACTTCACTTTTTTTTTCATGGTAAGACATTTATAATTTACTCTTAGTTATTTTGAAATATACCCTTGCATTGTGCGCATTAGGCAAGATCCAGTACTGGTGCCCAGAATAAAAATTATTTTACCAAAAAGGACATTTGCACCAGAATGTTTATTGAAGCCCAATCCATAATTGCCAGGTTGTGGAAGCAGCCCAAATGCCCATCAACCTATGACCAGATTAACAAATAGTGTATATGTAAATACCATGGAGTGCTATTCAGTCATAAAAAAGATGAAGACTTTACATCTTTTATGTTTACCTGGATGGAGTTGGAACACTTTCTTCTTAGTAAAGTATCTCAGGAATGAGAAAAAAGTGTCCAATGTACTCAATACTATTAGGAAACCATTATATAAACACTTACACACACATACAAATTATAAAACAGAAATATAGTCTAGCAAGGGTGAGGCGAGAAGAGGGAGGGGGAGGGAAGAGGAGAGAAGGGGAGGGTCATTGATGGGAGGAGGGAGGACATTTGGTGGGATCTCACCTAATTGACTTTTTATGGGAAACTGATCTTTCTTTTCCGGTATGTTGCAGTGTGGAGGTGACAAGGAAGATATTCTATTCACCTGCTGGCTGCTCAGAGCGTTCAGCAGTACAAATGTTTAACACCTATAGAGATGTTTAACACCTGACCTCCTATTGGTGCTATATTTTGGCTACAGTTATTGCCACGGAAATTGTTTGGCAACTAAAAGGGAACAAACTAAAAAGGACTTTGATTCGCATGCCTGATTTCACATTCTTTTGCTTTGATCCTTTTTATACTTTAATTATTGAGTTCACTGGGCATTGTGTTTCTGCAGTCACATATGTACGTTCTGACTAGCAAAACCTCTAAAGTGAGGTTTTCAAGTCCATGTCCACAATTCTCTGCACTTTGCAGGCTGGTCTGAACCCTTGGGAAAATTGTGCCATAGTAGGAGTTATCTTTTATTGACTCTCTCTCCTATAATTAGTTTGTTTATACCAAAGTTCATTTTGTCTTGTGGATTCTAAAAGGAAACAGGCATTAGCTGGTAAAAATTTAGGGTTTAGCTTTACAGTAGAGCTTGTTTAAAATAATTATCCATAGTGGACTTTCAGGTGGCATGAGAAGTCAGGGGGAAGGTACTGTAGTATTTTGATTAGTAAAAAAATAAAAATGGTTGAGGACTGGGCTTTCTATGGGGATTGAAAGTCATTCTAGTGAATCAAATTTACAACATAAATATGGTGCATATAAAATAAGAAGCAATCAAGGTTTCAGGTTACGGCAGGGTAAGTTTCCAAGGTGTCATGAGTCCAACTAGGTGGAGCGAGATGGGAAAGGCGAGTGCCCATGGATCTTGAGTATTCACCAAGTCAACCCCAGGCTTCCAGGTGTTAGGAAAAGGAAGATATTTTTCTTATCTTGTCCCAGGAAAATAACTGAAGACCAGTCTTCCTCGCTGTCAAAGCAGAACAGGAGATAGAAGAGACAGAATTGGAAAGAACTGAAGCCCAACCCAATAATTTTCCTATGGCATCACCTCTAATAGAGACACATTTGTTTATTCTTTCAACCATCTTCCAAAAAATAACAAATTCATGGAGTGATGCTATTTACAGGCCTGAAGTTCCACAGCCAGTAATTGTCAGGGTTGGGTTCAAATCCAGGGAATCTAGTAACTGAAATAAGATACTGAGTTTAGAGAAAGTTTTTTTTTTTCGGCTTAAATTTCATATTAATATGAGGGACTGGATGATTCGGTCACATTGTTTGGGTTTGTTAGGTAGAGTCCCAGTTGTAGTTGTGTCCCTCACCCAGGAGGTGTGCCATGTACCCTTACACTGTGCCTGTTGTTGAGAGCACATCAATCGCCTTGCCTCCATCCTTCCCCCACCCTGTCCCCTCTCCCCACTTGAGTTTAATTGTTCATTTCTCTCCTGTGGGTGTGTATTGGTCTATTGGCTTCATATTATTATTGAGTAAATTGGATACTTGCTTTTCCATTCTTGGGATACTTCACTATGAATGTTCTTGAACTTCATCCAGGTTAATACAAAAGATGTAAAGTCTCCATCTTTTTATGGCTGAAGGGTATTCCATGGTATACAGATACCATAGTTTATTAATCTATTCATGTTGTGAATTGAGCTGCGATAAACATTTGAGTCCTTAGGGTAAAATGATTTTTTTTCTTCTGTGTAGATATTTAGTAATGGGATTAGGGGATCAAAGGGAAGGTCTACTTTTAGTTTCTTGAGATTTTCCATAATGTTTTTCAAAGAGGCTATATTAGTTTGCAATCCTACCTGCAGTGTAAAAGTGTTCCCTTTTCTTCGCATCCTGGCCATGATCTGCAACTTTGTGATGTGGGCTATTCTCACTGGGGTTAGGTGACACCCCAAGGTAGTTTTAATTTGCATTCAGAGAAAGTTAATTAGAATTTACCCCTGAGTAACATATTCATTATTATAAATAAATTTAGCAAAATGCACTTCTAGTCTTCCAGATGATATCATGGAGACATCTAATTTCACATAGGAATACTTAGGTCTCAATGGTAACTCCCAGAGCATCTTACTCAATTATTTCAATTCATAGATTTATAAAATAACTGGGGAGGCAGAGAAGTAAAGTGAGCCACAACCCTCCACCCTCTAACTGGTGATAGGATACAGACGGAGGAGTTTCTTTCCTCTCAATGCAGTGGAACTTTCTCTTCCCACAATGTAACCCATAGGGCCAACACATGAAATAATTTCAGCATAAGTTTGAAGCTTAACTTACTTTAGAACAGGGGTCCTCAAACTACGACCCATGGGCCACATGCGGCCCGCAGAGGACATTTATTCGGCCCACCGGGTGTTTTGGCTCCGCTGCCTGTCCTGTTTAGCAGCCGACTCATCCTGGACCCTCAAAATCTGTTAACGGAAAAACCATTGGTTGCATTCCCAAACAAAACTTGTGTGGATTCACTGGAAAAGTTGCAAAAGGAGTTCCAATTTAGATTTAAAGAGCTTCATCTCCATGAACAGGACACACAGCTTTTCCATAACCCATTTTCTATTGACATTAAAATCGTGGAGGTCAGTCCCTGAAGTTGCAAACCCAGCTGCCCCTCTGCCAGCTACTCCGGCGCGACCTTGGGCCAGTGTCTCAGGCAGGTGGGAGCCAGGCACTGACGGGGGTGGCAGGGGTGGCCAAGTGCTCCTGCGGCTCCGGCTCTGCACTGTCTGCGGCTTTCTGGCTTCTCCATGGGGCTGGCCTGCAGCGCCCGGATGCTCTAAGAACGTTTCCACTGTTGTTTGGAGGACACATGCAGTGGGATTCAGAATTCCTGGAGAATTGCCTTTGTGAGAAGCTGGAAGTATTTCTTTAAATTACATCTCTTAGTTTTTCAAAGAAAGATTAAGAAACCATGAACACTATAGCTGCTGCTTATACTTTCAGTGGATTCCAGAGGCCAGCTATCTACTATGTGATGTCAGGACCGATGTGGCAACTCGTGCAGCAAATCCAGAACCCCGACTACCTACCCGAAGTAGAAGAGCAGGATGTTGGCACTCTGCATGTGTCTTGTGCTTGGGAAAGTGGAATGAAATGTCACCCAGCAACTTGTGCTTCAGCTAGTATTAATGTGTAGATATCATTCTGTAGCTGTTAACTGCGAGTTTAGCTTGAATTAAGGGATTGGGGGGGGGACCATTTAACTTAATTATTGCTAGCTTTGAAATGTCTTTGTAAGAGTAGGGTTGGCACAGATGCAGCAATATGTAAGATTAGGAGATGGGGTCACACTTATCCGTGTTCCTATGGAAACTATTTGAATATTTGTTTTAAATGAATTTTTATTCACTTTTCAGACATGCCATAAAGAGCACCCCTCCACTGCTTAGCAAGCATTTGGAGCTTGTACAGTGGCAGAATGGGCCAAAATCTTAGTGTTGTGACCTGTTTTAAGAATAAAGTGTGTTGAAATATATATATATATATATATATAAAAAGAAAAAGTGGATACAATTTACCAAATGGAACTGGCTGAACTGCAGAATTGTGACTCTCTGAAAGACACATTCAAGTCAAGCAGCCTTCCTAATTTCTATGCATCTCTCTACTCTGAGACATATCCTAATCTCAGGAACCATGCACGCAAAATGGCAACCATCTTTGGCAGCACTTATGTCTGTGAGCAGACTTTTTCCATAATAAAACATCTGAAATCTCCAACCAAATCTAGACTAACTGATGCACACTTGCATCACTTGTTACGACTAGCAGTGACAAATACGGAACCGGACATTGACCATCTCATTAGCCAAAAGCAGGCCCATGGTTCCCATTGAAAGACTGGTAAGTTTGTTGATTTAACTTTATTTGTTCTTCATTTTAAATATCGTATTTGTTCCCATTTTGTTTTTTTACTTCAAAATAAGATATGTGCAGTGTGCATAGGAATTTGTTCATAGTTGTTTTTTTTTAAACTATAGTCTGGCCCGCCAACAGTCTGAGGGACAGTGAACTGGCCCCCTGTTTAAAAAGTTTGAGGACCCCTGCTTTAGAATATATATACTACAGGCTCGGCGCCTGTGGCTCAACGGGCTAAGGCGCCAGCCACGTACACCTGAGCTGGTGGATTCGAATCCACCCTGGGCCCGCCAAACAACAATGACGGCTGCAACCAAAAAAAAAAAAAAAAAAATGACCAGGTGATGTGGTGGGAGCCTGTAGTCCCAGCTATTTGGGAGGAGGAGGCAGGAGACTCGCTTGAGCCCAGGAATTGGAGGTTGCTGTGAGCTTTCTAGGGTGACAGCTTGAGGCTCTGTCTCAAAAAAAAAAAGAATATATATACTACAAATATTCTCGATATAAAACTGGTGTCACTTATTTGGGGGAATATCAAGGAGATGAGAAATGCCTCTTCATGGGCTATAAGGAAGAAACACAAGTTATATTTTGTCTGAAACAACTGAGCTGCTTCACATCCAAACCTATATTTTATTTTTCATCAACTATCCGTGAATCCACTTATTCATCCATCCATCCATCCACCCACATAGTCTTTCATCCATCCATTCATCTGTCCATCCATTCCTCATCAATCCATCCATCTGTCCATCCATTCATCTGTTCTTCCATCCATCTGTCCATCCATTCATCTGTCCATCCATTCCTCATCAATCCATTCATCTGTCCATCCATTCATCATCAATCCATCCATCTGTCCATCCATTCATCTGTCCATCCATCCATCATCAATCCATCCATCTGTCCATCCATCCATCTGTCCATCCATTCATCTGTCCATCCATCCATCATCAATCCATCCATCCATCTGTCCATCCATTCCTCATCAATCCATCCATCTGTCCATCCATTCATCATCAATCCATCCATTTGTCCATCCATTCATCTGTCCATCCATTCATCTGTTCATCCATCCATCTGTCCATCCATTCATCTGTCCATCCATCCATCATCAATCCATCCATCTGTCCATCCATCCATCTGTTCATCCATCTATCTGTCCATCCATTCATCTGTCCATCCATCCATCATCAATCCATCCATCTGTCCATCCATCCATCTGTCCATCCATTCATCTGTCCATCCATCCATCATCAATCCATCCATCTGTCCATCCATCCATCTGTCCATCCATTCATCTGTCCATCCATCCATCATCAATCCATCCATCTGTCCATCCATTCATCTGTCCATCCATCCATCATCAATCCATCCATCTGTCCATTTATCCATCATACATTCATCTCCTGAATTCTTGCCTTCCCCTTGCCCTTAACATCTAAGCAATGCCCAAGTTCCATATTTTGGTTTTCACCTCTTAAATATCTTTCACATCTACTGTCTAACTTCCATCACCACTGCCTTCACCAACAGCCCCCAGTCTGACCCCAGGTCAGGGCAGCATCCCCTGTCCCTGATCACTCATCATTTCCCTGCCTCCATTCTGTCTATCCTGCAAGTGCGATCCATAGTTTCAAGGTAATGCTGATTTTCTCTCAATGTCTTTCATCTTACTTTTTAAATTTTCTATCACTGTCTCTGCCTCCCACGCCCATTCACAACACGTGTGCTCTCAGTAAATATTTGCTGAATGGGTGAATGCACAGCCACACCTGTCCTTGCCCTTTCCAGAATGTGTCATTTTCTTAAAGCTCTAATAAAAATAATGGAAGTCATAGCAAAAGGCAGGTCACTAATGCTGAGTGTTTATGTCAGGCCAAGGAACTGCGTGGACCATTTCATTTAATCTTCCCAATACCCCCAAAGCATGTTATACTCTTTCTGTCTTTTTGCAGATGAGTGAACTGAGGCGACTAGTTAACTAGCTGAGAAGTGTGAAGCAGGAATTGTCTCTCAGGCTTTCGGCTTCAGAGCCACCAGTGTTCTCAATCATCACCCTCACTAGTTCTGTCCCTTCAAATATACTTTTCCCAGTGCCTGAATTACCAACTCCCTTGGTATGACTTTGGTCTGACAAACTCTCACCTTTGAAATTCCAGGTCAAATCTTATCTCCTGTGACTCGTCCGTGTCCTTTGTCTGTTTCAATCTGTACTAGGGTCTCCTTTTCTGTTTTCCAAACACCAACCATCTGTAGTCCATCACCCCTGGTGTACCGGTCAGACCCTCCACTTTCCTTATTTTGCAGGAGCAGGGAGGGGAATCGCCCATGAACATAGATCAAGCAAGAAACAGACGAAAACTAAAATCCAAGTCCCCTAAAGCCCAGTTCATGGCACCTTCTCCATATCATTACTGATTTTCATAACAGTTGGTAAACTTCTTCTCTCATGTAGTAGCTGTGCAACTTTGGGCAAAATACATAATCTCTCTGAACCACACTTTCCTCCCATTTATGCAAAGGTTTGTCATGAGAATGGACTGAGAGAACCTATGGAAAGAGTTGAACATGGGTGTTGGCACAAAGAGGAGTCTGCTACAGCACACACCTCCAGGGGCACCATTCCCATTATCTTCCTCTAAGATTGTTCTGTTCAATCAATAGTACCATTACCAGGCATGGTGGCTCACCCCTGTAATAATCCCAGCACTCTGGGAGGCCGAGCCGGGAGGATGCCTTGAGCTCAAGAGTTCCAGACCAGCCTGAGCAAGAGTGGGACCCTGTCTCTATTAAAAATAGAAAAACAAGCTGGACATGATGGCACATGCCTGTAGTCCCCGCTACTCAGGAGACTGAGACAGGAGGCTCACTTGAGCCCAGGGGTTTGAGGTTTCTGTGAGCTAGGCTGATGCCATGGCACTCTAGCCTGGGCAACAGAGTGAGATTCTGTCTCCTGAATAATCAAATAAATAAATAAACAAATTGTACTATTATTATTAGTTTTTTTTTTAATTGTTGGGGATTCATTGAGGGTACAAGAAACCAGGTTATACTGATTGCATTTGTTAGGTAAAGTCCCTCTTACAATCGTGTTTTGCCTCCAAAAGGTGTGGCACACACCAAGTTTCCACCTCCCTTGCTCCTTTCTTCTCTATTATCATTGTTTTTATCCTCTAAGAGATACTTCTGACCCTCTTTTACCTCCTTCCTCACAATTTTCTCCCCCTATGGCTTTGCACTCCCCAGGTGGAGGCTAGAAACCTCGTCTGCTGGGAAAGCTTTTTGACCAGCAGTCTAGGGAGAACACCAATCAAACAAGCGTTTCTTCCCTTGGGTTACTCAGCCCAAACTGACATGGATAATCTAAGCTGTGCCTATTCCCTGTCAAGTTACTGCCTGAAAAAGTAAGTGGAAATTCAGCAACCCTGAACTAATGAAAAAAATACAGTGTCAAATGACTTTCAAATTTAAAGGGCAAAATGCTACTTTGAAGAAAGTTCTCTGGAAGAGGTTGTTCTTTCCTTCAGAACAGCATGCCGATCCAATCATCTGGAACGCTGGTAGAGGGTACAGAAGTGCTGGGGGGTTAGGATGAAAGTCTTTCGTTTTAGGGGAGTATTAAGCCGTATTCATTCTTGTTCTGAACCTATATCCACATGAGTCTTGGAATTGGAGTGCAGAGCTGCGATGATCAGCTGTTTTAACTGGAAGGGCTAGACATGGGCTCTGTCTGGATGTGCTGCTTTCTGCTGTGCCATTTTCCAAGATTGCTTTGCTCTTTAAGGCTCAGGATTCTCATCTATAACATAGGAACATTCACAATACTTATGTTAGGGGATCGTTCCCTTCTTAATAGGTAAGTATGCATCAAGCATCTACTTTCGTATTCCTTTTTTCTTTTTGAGACTAAGTCTCCCTATGTCACCCTAGGTAGAGTGCCGTGGCATCACAGCTCACAACAACCTCAAACTCTTGGATTTAAGTGATTCTCTTGCCTCCGCCTCCCAAGTAGCTGGGACTACAGGTGCCTGCCACAATGCTATTTTCTTGTTGCAGTTGTCATTCTTGGTTAGCTGGCCCGGGCCAGGCTTGACCCTCCAGGCTCAGTGCATGTGGCTGGCACCGTAACCACTGTACTACAGATGCAAGCCTATTTTCTTACTCCTAAACAGAACTAGGATGTATGCTCTGCTTGTTTGAAGGCTTTCTCTCTCCTATAGATGACATGCAGAATCTTTGTGATTTTTATATTTGTCTAATCCAAGGAACCAGAATAAGGGTGAAATGAGGGCATCCACACACCAAATGCTGAGCTGAGGGTCACATGATATCAGAAGCTTTTAAGGAGGTCCTAGAAGGATGTCTCCTGAGACACACTCGTCTAAATTAGGGACAAAGGTCTCAGTGGCAGGCTTATTTCTTCCATCTCTTCATATACTGTTTTCTAAGTCAGAGGAAAGTTTGTGGAGTAGACTAGCAAACATTTTTAAAAGCTGTTAAATAATCTTAGAGCTCTCCTTACACCCCTTGCCTGGTTTCCACCAAAGCAAATCTCTTACTTGACCATGGGACATTGATCAGAACTTAAACATTAACCTTGGTGCAATACTAGTAACTCAGCTCCAGATGACACTGGCAGTAAAGCCTTGGCTGAGGCATGAACGAGTGATGGTGGGGTGTGGGGGTGGCAATGAGGATGAGGAAATGAATGGGTTGGGGTGCAGGGTTAGGTGGGAAGCAAGGAGGGGGTAGGAGAAAGGGACAAGATGCTTCTGAGCAGTAGAAGGAAGGCTAGTGACATGTAATGAGATGAGGAGGATTGCTCAGGAGACCTCAGGGCAGGCGAGCTGGACGGGGAGGAGCATAGGTTTGGTTTAGAATATGCAGGTAAGTGTGAGATACCTTGTATTTTGTAAGCGGTAACGTTCTATCTAAATGAAGTTTATCACTATGACCATTGGAGGAGAGGCTCTTTTGCAACTTTCACTTTTACCCTTTTAACTAGAAGGAAGCAATAGTATTCAATATTATTGAAAAGTCAGATCCTAGATTGGATTCTGTTAATTGGATACTATTAATTTAATTCAATTAATAGGATGGTCCTTGGTAATGGAAAAGATGCTTTAATATGGCAAATATTTGAAGATAGAAACTTTCTGGATTGCACCCTGAAAGGGGGAATCAAACAATGACACACAGGTCGTAGTTCAAGAGAGGAGCACCCAGCCAAACTGTGCATGGGGCTCCGTTTCTTATTTGCCAGACATCTTTGGGCTCGGTTTCCTTATCTGTAAAGTGGAGACCACAGGATGTCTGCCAATGACGTGATGTGATACTTATGAAGTGCCTGGTGTTTGGCATATAAATAAATGTTGGTCCTTTTTTCCTCTGATCTTTTTTCCAAGATTTCCTTGGTTAACAAACTGCAATCTCTTGCATTTTTAAAACACTTTATAATTTTGTAAGTGCTTTCATGCATGGTTTAATTTTCTCAGAAATCAGGATGAAATGGAAGTATTTTTATTCTCTTCAAAGTGAGAAAACTTTGGAACATAGTTAATTAAATGATCTGAATTGGCTTAATTTGGTACAGAATTAAGGGCTCTCAGCATGGGTTGATACCCTTGACCGTCACATTAACCTGCTCAGCCTCAGACTCTAATGATCCCCGCACTTCACTACCCAGGCATCGTAATGTCCTCCCTGACCTTTTCAGTGAACTCTCTCTGTTTATTTCACCATCAATTAGTGGCTTCTCCTCCACTTTGATCCGAACTCAGTGCCGGGAGTGTCACATGCTCTGCACTCAGCCTTTATTACAGGGCAGCTGGTCTGATGCTGCCATCACTGCACCAGCGCCCTGGTGCCCCTTTCACCTTCTGTTGGGTCTTCTCAGTCCTGCCACCTTTTTCTGCCCTTCTTCCTGGATAACCAAAGGCCAAAGCTGTACGGGTTGGTCTTGCCACACAAGTACACCTTGCCTTATGGTCAGCCTTAGTCGATGTTTGCTAAGCTCTTGTCCCTGGAGCTCACATTTCCACTCACTCCCCCAACTCTCCAGAAGGTGACCTTTTTCTTAATTTGACTAAGGAAATGGAGGTCATTTTATCAGAGTTCCTCAACCCTCTGTCTCCCTGTCACTCATTCATTACTTTATCCTTTCACTCATTCCTCCAGTCACTCAGTGATTTACTAACTTGCCTCTCTTCTTCCAGTCTCTCTTCCCCCCTCGTGTTTTTCCTCCCACAGAGGTAAGCTAAGTCTTTAGAGCTACACTAATTGAAAGCGAGAAGCAGGTGTCTTGTGTCCGGTATGTTCTGTGTTGCACACTCAGCAACAAATCCCCAAGGGTTGAGGATCATTCCTCTTGTTACTATCTCCACCTGCCCCACCTACTACAATCATTATCTAGAATTGACTGGGCTCTAACAGTGGGGTCTCAGAAATCATCTTGCATACTCCATCCCATCCTAGAATTTAGGAAACCAAGGCCCAGAAGGATGAGCTGGCTCCTGATGGCAGCAGTGTGACACAGTGACAGGTACGTGGGCTATAGAATCAGACTACACCCTTGCTCTGTCAACTCCTAGCGGAGTGTCCTTGGGCAAGAGACATTCCTGAAACTCCTTTCTCATTACAAAATAAGATCATGGTTCCTATCTTGCAGAGTTATTGCAAAGATTCTAAAGAATGCACCTAAAGAGCGTAGTTCATTGCCTTGAAAACAGTAGTTGCTCAATAAATGGTGGGTATTGTTATCTGAGGTGCAAACCCAGAAAGCCAACTTCTTAGTCCAGTACTTTCTGTTACCCTGAGCTGATGGATACTCACTATGAGGTCCAGCTCTAAGGCCTTCTTTCCTGCAAAGCCTTGCAGTATCTCTACCTCTGAGTTAATCTCACTTATTTTTGTGGCTCATGCAGTTTTACTTTTCCTTCTTTTTTCAGCATTATTTCCTCCTGCCTTGTATTGTAAGTATCTGTGCATCCCTCTGTCTCCTTTCCTAAGCTGCGTTGCTTGAGGGCACAGCAGTGTCAGCTTTCTGTGTCTGTTTACCGCAGTGATCCTCAAACTCCAAAGAGGATTAAAGATCCTTTACCATATATGGACATCTCAAGTGTAACATGGGATAAGCTATTACTTTCATTCTTCTTAAAGATCCTCTTTAGAGTTCGGGGGGGAGTTTGTTAAAAATGCAAATTACTTAGTCCTACCTCTAAAGCTTCTGGCTCAGTAGAACTGGTCTACGAATGTGGATTTTTTGTTGTTGTTGTTGCAGTTTTTGGCCGGGACTGGGTTTGAACCCACCACCTCTGGTATATGGGGCTGGAGCCCTACTCCTTGAGCCACAGGTGCCGCCCCCATGAATGTGGATTTTTAACAAATAAAATATAGGGTAATTCTAATGTAGGGGGATTATAGCACTCTGGGAATTATAGCTTGTCTACTTATTTCATCATATACTAGGTGCTTCAGAAATTTTCATTATATGAGTAATAATGAGGGGTACGTGTGTTGTGTCCTTGCTATATAGTAAACCATCCTGGAAACTTAGTGGAAGGGTTTTAAGCATGGAATGGCATAATCTAATTGAAAGATCACTCTGGCCGATATGTGAAGAGTAGGTCATGAGACAAGAGGAGAGAGAGGAATCCACTGGTAGCTACTGCAGAGGAAGTGAGAGGGTGGAGCCCCCACGGAGATAGTGGCGGGACAGACGGCTTATAACACCATGATTTATGCTTTCTCTTGGTTCTGTGCGTTGTTAGTGCGGGCGCTTTTGCTGGGCTCACAAGGGCCCCTCCAGAGGGCTATGCTCAGCTGGAGGATTAGCTGGAGAGCTGCTCTCTCCCTGCATCTTGCATCCTCAAAGAGACCAGACAGAGCTTCCTCACATGGAAGTGGCATTCCCGCCAGCGTTTGTCAAGGCCCTGCTTGTGTTACATCTGCTGACATCTCATTGGCCAGAGCAAGTCACGTGGTCGGGGGCGGGCCGTGAATGGCTGGTAGGAAACGGGAGTCATTGGTGGGGCTGCCAGATACAATCCAGGAGAACCAGTTAAATTTGAGCTCCAAATAGGTGATATATTATGTTTGTGTTAATTTATATTAACATTATATTTTTAGTGTGAGTATTCTCTGTGCAATATTTAGGATACACTTATACTAAATATTATCCTTTGTTAATTTTTATAGTGCAGGTATGTGCCATGCAGTATTTGGAAGTTGACTTATACAAAAAGAAATTCTTTTTTATCTGTAATTCAAACTTAATAAGCCATCTTGCATTTTCATTGACTAAATCTGGCATCCTTATATTGGGGATCATTAATATAATAATCTCTCACTTATACTATTGTCTTCTTTAACCTTTGCGATGAAATTGCTGCTTTGGGCATTTCTGCCTCAATCTGTTCCAAAAGACATGGGTGTCTGTGTCTTTGCTACCCCTGGGTACTGAGAAGCACCATGTTTTGAGTTCCTGTACTTGTTTTCTTGTCTTTTTGAGGTGCAATTTCCACTTAGCTCTTTTCCTTTTATGTGTAGTGTTTCACATCTTGAACCCTGATTCCTCTGGATCTGGTTTGCTCCCATCATCATCTTCTTTATCTAAAACCCTGTCTCCTCTGGATCTGGTTTGCTCCCATGATCATCATCTTCTTCTTCATCTAGAACCCTGTCTCCTCTGGATCTGGTTTGCTCCCATCATCATCTTCATCTAGAACCCTGTCTCCTCTGGATCCGGTTTGCTCCCATCATCATCATCTTCTTCTTCATCTAGAACCTTGTCTCCTCTTCCCATCGTCATCATTTTCTTCATCTCAAACCCTGTCTCCTCTGGATCTGGTTTGCTCCCGTCATCATCTTCTTTATCTAGAACCCTGTTTCCTCTGGATCTGGTTTGCTCCCTTCATCATCTTCATCTAGAACCCTGTCTCCTCTGGATTTGGTTTGCTCCCGTCATCATCTTCATCTAGAACCCTGTCTCCTCTGGATCCGGTTTGCTCCCGTCATCATCTTCTTCTTCATCTAGAACCCTGTCTCCTCTGGATCTGGTTTGCTCCCTTCATCATCTTCATCTAGAACCCTGTCTCCTCTGGATCTGGTTTGCTGCCTTCATCATCTTCATCTAGAACCCTGTCTCCTCTGGATCTGGTTTGCTCCCATCATCATCATCTTCTTCTCTGGTTGTCTTGAAGCAGTTGTCCTCCACGAGGGCCATACGTCCTTCTGCCATCATCTCTTCACTTTTTTTGTATCATAGATGCCTCTGAACGTCTGGTGAAGCCTATGAATCCCTTTGCAGAAACATCCTTTTGAAGGAATAAAATAAAACACAAAGGAGTACCAGAGAATTGTATTGAAATTCGGTTATCAAAATATCTATAAAACAGGACAAACCAAATTTATGATATAGTAATGTGCAAGGCCTGGGAATTAAATTCTCGAACTCGTCCTAGAAAAAATGCTATATGCCTCATTGCAGCCATGTAGTCACCGCTGAAGGACTCCCCTTGGGAAGCGATGCACCAATGCCGGCGCCCAGTCCACACTTCAAAGCCATTTTTCTAGGATGACTGTGAAGGTAATTGTTAGACCTTGTATGATGACCGGTCTTATGGTCATTCCAGAAAAAGAGTTCCAAAATTGCTTTGAAGGGTAGATTGGGCACTGGTATCAAGGAGTCCCAAGGAGGAGGACTTCAAAGGTGAATGACCATAATGATATATTACGCAATGAGGTATGGAGCACTTTCTCTAGGATGAATTTGTGAACTTAATTGTCTTGCTTGGTGTGTGCTTCTTTATCAATGCATTAAATAAGAGGATCCTTCGAGAGGAAGGTCTCCTTTGAAGAGGTAGATGAATATAAACAATATTTACAGATATCTACCACTGTGATGTGATATAAAGATATTTGTGATCTTTCTTGGTGACAGAGTCAAAGCTAAGGAAGAAAATACTGAATGACAGAGATAAGTCCAGAATAAAGAATGAATGAAGATGAATTTTATTTTTTTGCTGTCTAATTTCATAGACCCCTGAGTTCTATCCCCAGCTCCCCCAAAAGTCTGGGTTAAGAACCCTGCATCTAGAATCATCTGAATCAAACTTATCCTTTCTCTGGTGCTCTTTGCCTTCTACAGCAGAAGCATCTCATTTCACTTTAAATTACAACTGATTAGCTACAGTTGAAAGCCTTGCAAAACAATTATAAGTTTCACATTAAGACTTTTAAAAAAAATTAGTGGAAACTTTGAAGACATCATCTAAAGAATGAAATTGGATCTCCAATGATACTTCCAATCCAGTTGGTGTCTACCTGTTCTTGGGACTGGGGCTTTCCAGATTAAGCTCTCAAAATTAATGCAAGCCATGATCTGTGATTGTAGCTTATAATTACTGTTTAGACCACATTGTTCTTCTGCCTGATATGGTTATTGATTATCATTGAGTTATTTACCTAACATCATGTCCTCTGCAAGTCTTCCCTTTCTCTGTGCAGATGACAGCATTGATAGAACGTCCTTCCAGAGGGGTGATGGATTTGATCTTTTCTACTCTTGTCTATTCAAGTGCTGAACTTTTCCTGGCTTCAGGATATCCTGCTCTCCTGTTTTTATTTCTACCTCACTGGCTTTCTCATAGTCCTCTGCTGAGTTAGTTATTATCTTCTGCTTGGTTTCAAAACAATGGGCTCAATTCAAGCTTCCTTCCTCTCTTGGACTCTTCCTGAGTGATCCAATCCAAGCCTTTGTAAAACCACTCATTTGGTGACAATGCAGAGATTATCTCTGGTCTTGACCTTCCTCTGTTCTGGATTCCTATATCAGTTTCTCGACTGTGGCAGTGACAGATGTTCCCCTGGCAGGCACATTCTCAGACTTATTCCTAGAGGCAAGGCATGGAGTATGTTCCTCCAGCCTTCCCCGTGACTTTGTAAGTGCCAGGGGGTAGATTATTTGCAAAAGTGGCCATAATCCCAATTCCTTGTTTCTCTGTATACCCATGCCTCCTTGCAAGGAGGCTTTGCAGCTCATTTTGTTAAGAGGTAGAATCTATTTTCCCAGTCCTGGAACTTGGGCTGGCTTTGTATCTGACTTTAACTAACAGAATGAAATATGTGTAAAGTGGTATTGTGTCCACGCCAAACCTATACTTTAAGAGGCCTTGTATGCATTTTCTCTTTTGCAGCTATCCGAGAAGTCAAGCTAGCCTGCTTGAATGGGTGGTGCTCCTCATCACTCTCAACAAACAGCCAGTCAATGCTCAGAAGCAGAGCTGCTTAGCTAATTCACAACTGGCCATAGACAAGAGCAAGCCCACCCCAGACCATAAGAACCGCCCACTCACATCAACAGCCCTCAGAGCTGTGAGCTAATTTAATAGCTTATTATAAGCCACAAAGTTCTGGAATGGTTTGTAATGTGGTAAGAGATAACTGATCCTTGGACCTAATCCTTGAAATTAAATCTGTTACTGCTTAAAATAGCTCTAGAGTGGTTTCGGTTGCCTACAATTGAGTCTGACCCGAGATACACTTAAATTCAACATTTTCCAAACAGAGCTCATCCATATTCACCAACTGAACTCTGGTTCTCTTCTGGTGTGTTTCTTTCTCTCGTTTGCAACCCTTTTCCCTCCTTTCCCATTGTATCTGATCCACCTCCAAGACTGTTATTTTTATTCCTCAAATACAGGGTGTCCTAAAGTTGGTGAGCAATTTGAGATGGCACTCTATTTTAGATTGCACATGAACTTTACGGACACCCTGTATATATCGTTTCTGTCCACAGCTGGCCTCGTTCTCATCACTTCCAGTTCTTGGTGGGATGACAGTAGCTTGGCACTGGTTTTCCTGCCTTCCTTCTAGTCTCTTCCTATCTCTTCTCTGTAAAGCAGCTGGGTGGGTATTTTAAAAATGCAAATCTGATTGTGGTGCACAAACCCCTTCACAATGTGCTTCATTAGCATCACCACACATCACTCTTACCCTGTCTTTGCAAGATAGACTCTTCTCTCTCCAATTTCTAGAACCTTCTTTTTACCTTTCTATCTCAAGGCCTTTTCACATACTTTTCTTACGCCTGAAACACTCCATCTCCCTTCTTACTTGGTTACTTCCTTCCCAAACTTCAGGGCCCAGCATGAAAGTCTCTTGGTCCTCCAGTCCTAGAGTTCACCCCCCACCCTAAACACACATATAAACAGACACAAGGTCAAATCCTCCCATTGTATCTTCCAACAGAATTTGACACATACACACACACAAAAACCTTGGCAGAATTCTAAGTAAATAATAGCTTTTGCCATTATTTCTACAGTCTTTTTCCTCTTCCAGGTTCCTTGAGAGCGGTGACCTTTGCTACTATTTACTCTTAATAGTTAACAAGGTTCAATTTGTATAGGAGACACTCAGGAAATTTGTTAAAAGAAAGAATGAAGTGCAAGTTTGTTTCTCAGCGCTGGCATGGTGGCTCATACCTGCTATTCTAACAACCTAGGAGGCCGAAATAGGAGGACCACTTGAACTCAGGAGTTTGAGACCAACTTGAGCAAGAGCAAGAGCAAGACCCATCTCTACTAAAAGTAGAAAAATCAACTGGGCATGGTGGGGCACACCTGTAGTTCCAGCTACTTGGGCAGCTAAGGCAGGAGGATCAGTCGCACCCTTGACTTTGAGGTTGCTGTGAGCTAAGCTAATGCCACTGTACTCCAGCCTGGGCAACAGAGTGAGACTTTATCAAAAAAAGAAATACTTCTTCGTGTTGGCTACTGTTTAATGGACACGTGGATGGGTGAAACTGTCACCTGTGTACTTTTTAACATGCAGATTTTTGTGCATTGTCTTTCTGTATTTTGATTCTGTAGGCCTGAGCTCATATCAGGGTATGTGCACTTTTATCAGAATTTCCAGGGAAATCTTCAGGGACCAAACTTGGGTAAAAGGTCTAGACAAAGGGTTTGAAGATACAGAAACAGTGCAGGATTTCCTTGTTTTTTAGTAAGTAAGCATGATGCACCTGCCAAGCCTCTGGGTGTGTGGAAAATGTGCAAGTCCTGGGTTTAGGATATTGCATCCTCACTTATAAGTGAAATATGTTTATAATTTCCCTTTATAACAATATACTTTCTCCAATTTCAATATCAGGTGTATCCAGATCAAGTAGAATGATTTTAAAATATTTCTTCTTTTTCTGTTGTCTATAAGATTTGTCATGATCTGTTTTTTGAAACTATCTTTTACTTTTATTTATATAATACTAGTTGTCTATTTTTTGAGACTTTGGAAAAAAATAAGAAGTTAACTGAAGACTTCATACTGAACCTCAGAGTCAAAGCATTGTATAATAGACATACTCTTATTTGACAATATGACCGCTACTTTCTTCGCATTATTATTATTAATATTGCTTAATATTTCGATGCAGTAATTGTCTGTTTTCTCTTCAGAATGTATTTATCTTCTTTCATTCTTTATGAGGTTTTTGTTTCTAGTCCTTATCTTAAACATTGTTATTGTTATTAAATTTTAAGCCTTTTTAATTCTGTGAAGGCAAAAAGTGGAAACCTAATAAACACATGCATATGTAGAAATTTTAAAAAAATGTGCAAATCCTGGACCCAAACTTGAAGTATGTTATTTTTATTGGGAAGCTTTCCCGCATGAAGTATTTAGGTGATGGCATATTACAGACTTTCAGAGGTTTCTTTTGTGGGTGCGGGAGAAAGTAAAGCTCTTCCTAAAAGGTTAATTTCTCACTTGAAGCTTGGGAAGAAATTTGGTCTACCAGAAAGAACACTAGCTTTGGCGTCTCCATGGTTTTACATTCTATCTCTTCCTGAATTAACTGGGCAAGTTATCTTCAGTGTTTTGAGCCTCAGTATCTCCATTCGTAAAATGAACATGGTGAAAAGAAAATAAGTCCTATCTTACAATGTAGTATGAGTTTTATTCATAAAAATATAATAGGCAGTACACTTAGCTCAAGGACTGGTTTATGGTGAATGCTCAGACAGGGAATTGTATTATTAGTACTGAACAGTGAGGCAACGTCACTGCTGGTCTGCCCAGCGCAACTCCAGGCTTCAATAAAAGAAAAGCTCAGATGACCAAGGAAAGACAAGTTGGGTCTTTATACTCATTCTGGCATTAACTGGCTATCTGACTTTCAACACTTACTTTGCTTTCTGAATCTGTTTATCTTTAGAGAAGGATATCACCTATTCTTATAACCTGAGTTAAATGGAAAAAATTAAAACTAGCTAAAGAACCAAGCAGGTGTCTTGAACATATTAGGTGCTCAGTAAATACTTCCTTAGCAGTTTCCAGTGTTGGAATTAAACAGGCACTCATGGATAGGAAGAATTACTCACCTACTGTTTAAGAAAGTCACTTAGGAGTCACACGAAGAAAGGAAATTAATATTGACTAAGATCAGGTATTCAAGTTTGTGAAAATCTAGGAATTTTGTCAGTGAAAATATAAGATTCTTTGGGGTATTTTTTTTCTTTGAAATTTTTGCAAGAGATATAAAATCCAACTCTAACAAACTCTAACGTGCTTGAGAAAAAAATGAAAAATATTTTGCATACTTTATATCATATGTAATTGGCCAGTTCAGGAGCAAGGACAGCTTTAGGCAGGGCTGTGCATAGAGGCTCACATTGCGGTCAGGACGCAGCTGGATTGTCCCACCTCATCTTCTGCTTTTTGCTGTTGGATATGTTAGCAGACTCTTCAGCAGTGGTGGCACAATGGTTCCCAGCAGCTCCTGGCCTTCATCCTGTTCTCTCTCTCATCCAGGCAGGAGGAACAGTCCTCTTCCTTAATCTCTTCAGCTTAAATCCTTGGATTAATGATTGCATTAACCTGGGTCCTTTGTACACCTGTGAGCCAAGTGCCATGAGCACAAGGACAGAATTCCATGGCTGGCACAGGCCTGGGTCACATGCCTGCCCCTGAATCTGGCATGGCCGAGGCCAGCCTTAACCTACATCTCAAGAACTGGGAGTCAGAGGGTGGTTGATTCCCCCAAAATGTGAGTATTAGAGTCAAAAATGGAAATGGATGCTAGATAATTGAAAACAACATATTCCACTAACATTCATTTTTCTTCTTGTACTATTTTTATTCACCCCTGTCTATTTCCCAGTCCTGAAACCCTAGGACTAAAAGAATTGTGTGCTTGTTTTCCTTGATGAAAATTGGGAGTCAGGACTGCATCCTAATCAGAAACCAGTTTTTGGTGAAAGAACAAGTATAAAATGTAGAAGTCCGGGCAGCTTTGATTAGTCCCCGGAGGCTGACAGAAGGGGATAAGGACCCATGGAGGGTAAGCCTGGGAGAAATTTACTTACCTCAATAGGTGTGGTTCCTTGACCCTGACTGTGCTACCCAATTTCTCCTCTCTAATTCTCACTTTCATCAGAAGATACTGTTCGTGGATCAGGGGATCTGTCCTGGCCCGAGTCCCTCCCCACGGGTCATCTATTGGAGGACAACCATCTTTCTCAGAGACATGGCTGCATCTGTTTGGGTGGCATGTTAAACGATGTCCCATGGGGGCCAGAGCTATTAAAATAGAATCCATCCCCAGGATCTGAGCAAAATATATTGACTAACCTCTCCATCAAAAGCCCCGTCAGGAGTCAGCTCCCTGCCCTCAGCATTTTCCTCCTAGGAAACAAGATCGCTAAGTGACTTTCCACATCCTCCCTGGTCTGTGCACCCCAGAGACTGCAGGCAGCCCTGGCCAGTTGGTCCATTTGCTTCATCTCTGTTCTCATCCATTTTTTGTCTTGTCATGGAAAAAGATTTAACAAAACACTCACATTAATAATTCTGATCTCCGTAAATGTCCAGATCCCTAGGGGAGCCCTTGGCCTCTCTGTTCGTGTTGCCTTCTCCCCGCTACCATCCTCATCGTAACACAGCATCTCTTTACAAGCACATCAGTCCTGAGTGTAGCAATAACCAGTAGCCTTGCACACTCCGGCTCCCCAGCGATTAATCACTCCCTACTGAAAACATTACAGTGGTTTCTAACTTGGGACTTCTGTTTCCAAAACAATCCTGATCCCTTCCTTAAAGGAGCAATTTAGTCAACTTGTTGACGAGTTAGCCCTAAAGCAGAGGTCATCCATAGGTACAACTACAATTAATTAGCAATCTGAAATGATCGTGGCCCTGGGTAACAGCTTGCTATTCTGTTTTAAGCAATTTTAAACCACATAGCCCAGAGTTTCTCAACTGGGGCTGATCCCTCCCACCAGGGGACATTCGGGAATGTCTGTAGACATTGACTGTCACACTAGAAAAAAAACAATTTTCATTGGGGCCACCATTTTATATTACAAAAATAGAATAAAACACTTGGAAAACAAAACGATTCTTTCCAATTGAATGAAAAATTTATTTTTTATTGTTTTCTGTGTGTGAGTTATATGCAACACATGACACTAGAACACATTTTTACGCTGCGGCAGCCACATGAGTTGTATGTAACTCATAATATACTTATTGAATTCATTTCTGAGGATTGAGTCTTTTGTCATCCCGCAAGTATTTAGCTGTATCTGGAGTGGACCTTGGGTGGTCTTGGATGATGACGCCCTCTGAATCCTACTAAGTACATGCAACAGTGTCATGTTGCAACGTGCTGTCATATTGATTTCATTCAAAGATTCGCCAGGCACACATTCAAGGGGAAATGCACAATTGTAGTTATGGTAACAGGAGAACGTAGTCCAGCACATGTGACCCACAGGTGACATGTGATGCAGGGTGGGCCAGCTGGAGCAGAGCGGCAGGAGGTGGGACAGATCTGTCAATGACAGTGGAAAAAATGAGCAGACATGCTGTGGCCCTTCTTGTCTGTCCACCAGCTCTATGCTTCTCAAAGCTCTAAGCTCAAAACTAGCATGAGTTAAATACAACTCATGTGGCCATTAATGTGTTACTTGTCACAATTTGGTAGAGATTTTGGGGGGTGCTACTGTCATCTAATACGTAGAGGTCAAGGATGCTTCTCAACACTCTATCGTGTCCAGGGCAGCCCCTCAAAAGAGAGTTACTCAGTCTCAGACGTCAATACTGCCAAGGTTGAGAAAGCCTGATACATAGACCACATAGACCCAGGAGTAGTCATAATTCACTCATTAATTCATTGACTTAGTACCTGAATAGGAAGCACCCAGTATGTGTCAGGAGTTACTCTAATACTGGAGATTTAATTTTGACCAAGATGGAGTGTCTGTTTCCATGGAAATATAATTCTTGTGGGACACTCCAACAATAAGTACATAAACAAATAATTTAGAAAGTGATATAGGTGACCAAAAAATGGAAGAAAAGAAAAGAAAAGCAGAAGTGTGAGTTTGAGGTAGAACTAGGCTGGACCATGTTACATGGGGAGATCTTGGAAGGCTTCACTGAGTCAGGGTTTGATCTGAGACACGAAACGTGAAAGGTGCCAGCATGCAAAAATCATGAGGGAAAGTACTTCAGGCAGCAAGAATGGCAAGTGCAAAGGCCCTGAGGCAGACAAAGCTGAGTTTCTTTGGGGAAGGGAAGGCAGACCAGAGGTTTTTTAACAGGTTGGAAGCAGAACAAAAGCGCTATGAAAAGAAAGGCCTGGCCTGCCTGCGGTCAGCAGGGGTCCACACACTTGTTTCTGTAAAGGGCCAGAAGGCAAATATTTTTAGCTTCATGAGTCTGTGTCATAACTACTCACCCCTCCTGTTGTGGGGCAAAAGCAGCCACAGACAATGCATAAATAAATTGATGCAGCTGGGTTCCAATAAAACTTTATTTATAAAATCAGGCCATAGGCTATAGTCTGCTGAGGGCTGGTATGAGATTTTGCAGGATGTGGGAAGAAGTTTGGATTTTATTGTAAGTACCATGGACAATTTCAAGCAGGGAAGAATAATTATGTTTTTTAACGTGATTCACAAGACTAACTCAGCCACTGGCTTTGTCACTTTAGGAAAATGATCTCCACTCCCTAGGTCAGAATTTCCTCATTATAAAAAAAAAAAAAAAATTGGTTAGTCTCCCTCCTAGATTGATGTTAGGAGAGTACATAGATGGAATGGGTGAAGTACAGTTTGCAAATGTGTATTATTGTCCCTGTTAAAAGTATTTTAACCTGCAGTGATCTCAAAGCCCTTCCATGCGTTGTTGCAGCCGTGTAGCAGGAGGGCTGCGTTTCAGAGTGGGAGGAACTTCCTGGAACTTCAGGAGGCAAAATTACTCAACTAGCAATTGCATAAGGTGTGAGCGGTTGTGTTTGGGCTCCCGCCCGCCTTTCCGAGTGTTTTTCTGCCCAAATATAGACTTTGTGCTCACTGCCTCGTGGGTACCGCTTCTGCCCTGGGAAGCCTATGTATGAGCTTTATTTTCTTTGCAAAGGATTCACCTCCCCATGAAAAAGGATTTTGCTTTGCTTCTCCTTGGCAAATGCATCCTGCAGTCTGGTTGGTCAGTGCCAGGATTAGGGGGAGGAGGGGACTCAGAACAAGTAGCAGAAAAGGGAACAGACAGGCAGGAGCTGGGACCTGGAAGCTGAACATGTCTTCAAGGAGGGAACAGGCCCTTGGGAAGTGGCTGGTGAAGTCCTTTCTGCCTGGGGGAGGAGAGGCACTAAGCAGAGCCAGGGCCCCTATTTTTTAGACTAGCCCTGCATGCCCTGGCTCCTGTCCATATCCCTGTCTCACCTCTAGTCATGACCCTGCCCCCTGACTCACCTAGCTCTGGCCGTCATACTCCCCGAACATGCCAAGCACATTGTCTTCTCCGAGCTTTTGCACATCTTACCTCTCCTGCACTTCTTTCCCTGCCAGTGATGTCACATAAGTTTCTACATCACAATCACATCCTCAAAGTGGCCTTTGTGAACCAATCTCTATGTATTACATAATATCACACCACAGTCTGCTCAGCGCTCTATTCCTTTATTCTGCTTTATTTCTTTCTTTATAGGGTATTGCATATTCCTGGCATTGCATTGTCTGTTTGTGTGCTCATCTGTTTACTGTCTGCCTGCCCCATTAGAGCATAAGTTACATGAAGGCAGAGAAGTTACACACAGGCAGGGAGGCATCCCTAATTCCTTCTAAGTCCATCGTGCATTATAGGGAATTAATAGATTTGTACTGAGTGAATGAGAGACCTTCAGTCAGGTAGGCACTGATGCTAGGTGCTGCAAGGCAGATGGTTATTAGTAAGTTCGTCTGGCAGGAATGGAACTCACTGGTAGGTGGCTGGAACCCAGAAGTTTGAGATCTGGGTGCATATAATGTGCGGGCTGTATTAGAGTAACACTGGCTGTTAAAACAAGTAAACTTGACCCGGTGCAGTGGGTCACACCTGTAATCCTAGCACTCTGGGAGGCTGAGGAGGGTAGATCACTTTAGCTCAGGAGTTCAAGACCAGCCTGAGAAAGAGCAAGACTCGCCTCTCTAGCTGGGCATAGTGGCACACACCTATAGTCCCAAAAGGCAAGAGGATTGCTCAAGCCCAAGAGTTTGAAGTTGCTGTGAGCTATGATGCCTTTGCACTCTACCCAGGGTGACAGAGTGAGACTCTGTCTCCAACAAACAAACAGAAACCCAAATAAATTACCATATCTCAGTAACTTAAGACAATTTTTATTTCTCGCTCATAGAACAGCCCACTGTGGATTTTCCTATGAATGGGAGACTTTCCTGCAGGTGGTGACTTGGGAACCCAGGCTCCTTCAGTTACATAATGCTGCCATCTCTAAGGACTGTGAATTCTTCTGCTGCTGATTGGCACAGGGGGAAGAAGGATAAAGATGGTATACCTGCTTCTCATCCACCTTGGCTCAGAGGAGACCCTCACGCTTCTGCTCCCTTCCCTTGGTGAGAATTGGTCAAGTGTATGCATACACCTAGCTGCAAGGGAGGCTGGGAAGTATTGCCTCTCACTGGGTTACTGCTTCCCAACAATAGCATCCTCCTAAGAAATGCTCTGTACTATATATCCCAAATACTGATGGATGTTTGACTACATCTAATAGATAGTCCTAGCTCTTTCATTTTCTTTTCTCTGTCCTATATTGACAACCTTGCCCTTGCACTAGTTTCTAAAAATACCTGGTAGACACATTCATATTTTCCACCCTGGACTTTGAGCCCTTTCAAGTCACTGACATAGCCACCCTCTTCCCTTCATCATTGCCAAACTTCTTGAAAGAATTCTTTACTGTTTTAATTTTCTTTCTTATTTGTTATTCCTTAGCTTATTAAAACAGCTCTGACTCAAAAAAGTCACTAATGACCTTCTTGCTAAATCTGGAATTCTTTTCTCAGCCTTAATCTTCTATGCCTTTTCTGAAAAATTTGACATGGAAGAATACATATTCCTGCCTGGATATCATGCCTTTCTGAGACTTCACTTTCCTACTTCTCATCCTATCTCTCCAACTGCCCTTTCTTGGTCCCCATTCTGTTTTCTACTGAATGCTGGTGTCACTTGATTTTTTGTCCTTGAGTTCTCCTCACCATATTCTGTGGTTGAAAATGCTTGGCATGGCTGAAGCTTTCTGTATTAGTTTCTGGAGCTGCCATAACAACCTACATAACAAATTAAGCCAAAATTTTCTGACTTAAAATAACAGAAATTTATTCTCTCATAGTTCTGGAGGCCAGATGGTCAAAATCAAGATGTCGGCAGAGTTGGTTCTGTCTGGGGGCTTGGAGGGAAAATCCCTTCCACTTCTCCCTCCTGGCTTCTGGTGGCTCTGGCCACTCTTGCCATTTTTGGCCTTGTAAATGCATCACTCTAATCTCTACCTCCGTCTTCTCTCGATTTGCCCTGTGTTGTCTCTGTGTCTCATCTCTCTCTCTTTTCTCCTGTAAGGAGATTGGATTTGGAGTCCACTGTAGATGTCAACGGATGATCTAATTTCAAGATCCTTAACGTAGGCTTGGCACCTGTAGCACAGTGGTTATGGCGCTGGCCACATACACGTAGGCTGGCAGGTTTGAACCCAGCCTGGACCAGCTAAACAATGACAACTGCAACCAAAAAATAGCTGGGTTGTTGCAGGTGCCTGTAGTCCCAGCTACTTAGGAGACTGAGGCAAGAGAATCGCTTAAGCCCAAGAGTTTGAGGTTGAAGGTTGCTATGAGCTGTGATGCCATGGCACTACCAAGGGCACCACAGTGAGACCCTGTCTCAAAAAAAAAATCCTTAATATAATTATATCTGCAAAGACTCTATTTCCATAAAAGATCACATTCAGAGGTATTAGGTGTAGGACCAGGGCACATCTTTTTTGGAGAACACTATACAATTCATTATATGAATCTATACCTCTGACACTGGCTTCTCTCCTGGGGCTCCAGACCCACATTTCTAACTCCCCACCACATGTTTCCAACCTCCAGGATGAGAAGAACCTCACACACACGTGTCCAACCTGGCATTGAAAATCTTTCTTCTTAATTCTGATCATTCTCCATTTTATCTCGTGGGGGATGCCTCACCATCTGTCTACGGAGCGTGAGACTCATCCTGGATTCCTTCCTCTCTTACCTCCCACCTCCAATCAGGCACCGAGTCGTGTTGGTCCATCTGGGAAATATCCCCGAAACTCCTCCGTTTCTACCATCTCCAGCTCTGTGTCGCTCTCGATATTTTCACCGCTGGTTTGCCCAGAGCTTCTGCACTAGCTTCCTGCTCTCTTTCTTCAAGTTTGTCTTTAAAACTCTTAAAAGACTTTTTCCTCTGAAAGATTATGAATCTGATCATGGTAGAGGTCCATAATCCTTTATCTAAAACCTTGAATGTTCCCAAAATTCAAACTCTTTTGGATGCAAGAAAAGCCAGATCAGAAGCCAGATATAGCATTTTCTGCAGGTCTTAGCAGTGCACTCTGGGGCAGTGCCCTGTACTCAAACATGTGACGGGGAAATGCATGCATATTCACAGGAAGGAAGGGGATAGATAAAGACATATAAATAGCCTCCTGGAAGTTCAGTCAGTGTTTAATGCCAAATGAGTTTGTGCCAAACTTATGTAAAAACCTTCAGTTGTCAGTTTTTAGAATTCCAAGAGTGTGGATGATGAATTGTGGACTTGAACTTTCTTTCTTGAAACTTCTCTTGGCTTCTGATATTGTCTCTCTTAGCAGGGTTTGAAAACTGGTGCCTTGCAACTGGCCTACAGTCTACAGACATGTATTTGGCTATCGCAATATTTTTGAACCTCCAAAATGGGAAGCTTTTCTGTTCCTGCCACCTTATATTGTCAAACCTACCATTTCACACATTGACATTTTCTTCCTTATCCCTCTAGGCATTTGCCCTTGAGGAGCCTGTTCTCCGAGGTTGTAGCTACACACCATGTGGCATTCAGGGTCCTACAGGGCAGAGTCCTAGATGACTTCTCTAGGATCACCCCACCTCTTTCCTCTTGTTTCCCCTCACCTTCTTTTCTAAGGCACATCATGTCATCCAGGTAAGTAGAAATCCTCAGATTATAAGGTCAAGCTCCATGCCTTGGCATATACTCTTGCTTCTGTCTGAAATAAGTGTTTACTGTCATATTCTAGAAATTAAAATTCATTCTTTCAATAAACATCTATAGAACACTTACTCACCAATCTCTAGTGACATCCTAGGGATACGGGAGAACAAGACAGACAAATCCCCATCTTCATGGAGCTACATAATCTAACAGACTTAGCCTGGCCAGTTAATCATACTGTTACTGTACATTTACATGTACCATTAATGTCACTTCATTTTCTCTGATTCCTGGGACACTGTTTCCAACTCTATCATGGCATTTGTTACAACACAATGTATTGCACCGTTTACTTGACTGTGCTCCCAAGAGGGTGTGAGCTCTTAGAAGCCAGAATTGGTGTCTAGCAATTCCCACGAGCCAAGAGCCATATCTGTGGCTCATTAGTAGTCAGTTCTTAGATTTTTCTGTGTTCTTATATTCCTGTAGCTTGCTTCTCTCTCAACCCAATTTTGGATATCCAGGGTCACTTACTGTCCACCTGATAGGTCAATGTGATTTATTTTAGATTTTTTTTTAATGGCAGGCCATTACTTATAAGTGTTAATATCTGATTAGTCATAGGGGAGCAGGTTGTAGTCATAACCATAGAATCCTACTATTGCAACACAACCCAAGTTTATTTCTGGTAATATATGTCCAACACGGGTTAGAAGGAGGATCCCTCTTGACAAATGCTTCCATATTCCCGGTGGCCAGAGAGGAAGAGATATGGAAGTTTGTACATGAGCTTTGGAAGCTTCATCCCGGGAATGACACACGCCACATCTCTGTATCAGGTGTTCTTTTTTCATAGTTCTTTGGCTAAAGCAAGTCATGGGTTAAATACAACTTTCAGGATATAAGGAAGTACCAGAAGGAAAAGACCAGAATATTTGTGAATATGCCCAATGACTACAGCCACAAGTATCCACTTGACAGCAGTTAGCACATAGCAGGGCTCTTCCTCCTAGGAGATCAGAGGCAAGAAGCTCTTAGCTTTAAGACCAAGAGAGCTGGTTTTAGAGGATCTGCAGTCTCAAGTTAGGTTACAGAGGGATAGGAGAGGAGGTTGAAATCTAATTTATGGAACTGAGGTTCTAGGTGGGAGTGTGATTATAAGACCAAAGAGATTCATGTGGCTAGAACTGGTACACATGGGGCTGAACAAAAATTATGTGCCTTCACCTTAGGTTATTTGGGTGATAAGAAATTTAGATTTAGAAAGCCTTAAATTTTCTTTGACAGAGCCCTAATTGATTAATTGAATGTCTCCTTTGTGCCAGGCTTCACCATGGACTGCGAGGCCACTGCAGCCTCATCCCTGCCTTTCTCTTAACCTGAGTTTATATCTTCTCTCTCCCTCCTTTTCCTTTTACCCGGCCATACCAATAGACATTCCCGCTCCTTAAATAGCCACGACTCAGGGTCTCGCACATGCTGTTCCCTTGCCTGGAATGCTTTCCCTCTGACCTTTATGTGGCTAGTTCCTGCTCATCATTCAGACTTTGGCTTAAATATCATCATCTTTTCCGTCCATCCCATCCCATGTTGTCTGTGGCTGCTTTCCTACTGCAGTGGTTGTGACAGAGACCATATGGCCCCAAAGCCAAAAACATTTACTGTCTGGTTCTTTATAGAACATGGTTGCTAGACCCTGCCCTGGAGTTGCTCCATAGCAATGCATTATGTGTTTTTTTATTCCACTAGTCTATGAATGATCTGATTTGTTGTTTCTCTTCTTTCCCACCAGAATGCGATTTTCATGGCATCTTGCTTGTAACTATAATCCCAGAGCATCTAAAGACATTCAATGACATATTTTGTTTAAATGACTAAATAAATAGGTTCTGGGTATATGCTGTGAGCAAAAATTGTTTCAAAACCTGGGGAGGGGCTCAGCCTGCCACATGTGCACCAGTGGAGAGAAAGAAGAACGGGTGGTCGGGAGGTGGGTTGCGTTTTCCATCTTTGGGTTTTGGTGGCTTAAAGTAAATGGCTGCCCACCTCCCACATCTGTCATTTGAACTGCGGCTTGTCTGTTTAGTACTACTATAGTAGAATGCTTGAGGCTGGGTAATTTGTAGAGAACAAAGGTTTATTTCTTATGGTTCTGAAGGCTGAGACGTCTAAGATCAAGGCGCTAGCGGGTTTGGGGTCTGATGGGGGCCTGTCTGTTCCCAAGATAGTGCCTTGAACACTGAGGGACATTGTTCCTCATATGGTACAAGGACAGAAGAGCAAAGAGAGGGAGAAGGAGAGAGAGAGAAAGAGACAGAGGGAGAGAGAGAGGCAAAAAAGGCCCAAACTCATCCTTTGACAAGGAACCCACTCCTGCGCTGACATTTATCCACTCCCTTTGTCCTCATGGCCTAATCACCTCTCCTTAGCCCCTTCTCCCAACATTGTCGCATCAGGGATCAAGTTTCCAAATCTTGCTTTTAGGAAACACATTCAAACCATAGCAAACCATGAATATAAAGTACAAGAAAACAGTTTCCTAGCCCAGTCCAGGATTTGGCAGTGTCCTATCAATAGGCTCTTGTACTAATGAGGCCCTCAACCTCCTCGATGGGCTTCAGCAGACATAAGGCCTGCAATTGGCTCAAGCCACCTCCCTCTAACAGACCAAATTCCCCTACAAAATCAGCCCTTTCTTAAAATGTCATAGTTCTGAACGGCCCCCTGTGTTGTTGACTCATATAATGCTGTCCCATCTCTACAGTGGAAGCCATCATTGATGAAAGCCATCATCCCTTCCTTACATACCTCTTTCCTGGATACAAATGATGTTTAAAAAAAAATGTAAATCAGCTTTTCCCAAATTTTGCTGGATAAATCAATAGCAATGACATTCAAGCTCAGGCAGTGCTTTTGAAGAGGGCACGACTCATGGGCAAGGAAGGGCAGGGTGGGGAGTAGGAAGAGGCAGTGGCTTGTGCTGGGTAGATTTCATACTCAAGACCATGTGCTGGAAGAGGAGAGGAGAAGCAGGGGTGCATCCTCCCCAGGGGGCCCTCTAGGGAGTGGAAATGTATTCTTTTAGGAACCCTGAGTCAACAACCACCACCACTCTGGACTCCTGTCTTTCCCTACTGCTTAGTTCTCTGGGTGCCCCTCTGAAGAGTGCCCCATCATCACCACTGGCACACCCTACTCAAGCCGGTGCAGTGGCGTCCCCTAACTGACTTTCCTATGTCTACTCCTGCTGTAGCTTCAAAAACCCATTGTTACTGCCTCAGCCAAAGTGATCTTGCCCAAGCATAAGGCAATCAATCTGTTCTGCTTAAAACCCTCTAATGGCCTCACTATGGCAGGAGGCCCACATAATCCTGGCTCTTGCATAGACTCTGAGCTCAACTTCGCTGCTCCTTCCCACCCTCTAGACCAGTGGTTCTCAACCTGTGGGTCGTGACCCACGGGAACTGTGTTAAAGGGCTGTGGCATTAGAAAGGTTGAGAACCACTGCTCTAGACTCTGTGGTCCTCTTGCTGTCCCCCCAGCAGCTGAGTTCATTCCTCCTGATAGCCCTTCCCCTGGCAGCTCTCTCCTGGCTCAGCCTGGCTGAACTTGCCTTCCAGCTACTTTTGCCCAGTCAGGTCTCAGTTCCAATGTCAACTCCTTGGGAGGCCACCCTGACCTCTTGTCTCTGAGGACCTCTCATGACTTTCTCACATCCTTTGCACTGTTTTCTCTGTTGCACTCTAAATTATCTTGTTTCTTTATTTCTGCCCTTGTCTCCTGTCTCTCTTGTCTTGTGTAATGCTTTTGCCCCAGGCCCTCAAACTGTACCCAGTGTAGAATAGGTACTTAAAAAATAGCTATTGAAGGGCCAAATGCTCTTTACTTCAAAACGATAAATCTTCTATTAAAGAACTGAGCACAGTATGGTCATTTATTCCCTTAATACATTCCCTGAGCACCTGCTCACTGGAAGTCCCTGTGCTGGATGCTGCAGGAAGAGATAAGAAGGCACAGTCCTGCCCTTGCATAACTTTTACTATGGGGTGAAGGACTGATATACCACTGGTGGCAGGCAGAGGTTTCAGTCTAGTAAGTATCAGAGCAGAACTGTGAACAGCAACAGGAGCACAGGGAGCTGGTCCTGATATCCCCCAATGGAGAATACTACTCAGAGGAAGTAGTGTTTGAGTTGGGTTTTGAAGGATGCTTAGGAGATTGCTAGCTGTAAAAGAGAAGGTAAGGATCTGAAACCTAGTCAAAACTAAGTTTAACAGAAGTAGAAGTAAGATAAGAATGTTAAAGAGGAGATACGAGCTCCACAGAGCTTTGCTTCTGTGATCTTTCCAGTAGTGAGGAGGAGGAGGGAGAGAGGGGGTTTCATGGCTGTGTGATTCCAATGAACAGTTAAGGTTCCTTCCTGGCAGCAGGGCAGTGGGAGCCTTTCCTCTCTGTAGACTGCTATACAAGCAGGGGTTTTGGGGTAGAGGGAGAAATAGTCTTTCCTCACCTTCTAGAGTTGAGGGTACTCAGCCAGGAACAGCCCAGGTTCCTTCACCCAGGAACCCATGTACTCCCCTCAGTGCAGACCCAACAAGGACCTCGTGGGCTGCCTTTGCTCAGGGAGCCTGACCTCAGGTGGGAGAACCTGGACACAGCTCTGGCTCTTCCATTGCCAATTGGGTGGATGTGGCCAAGTCACACAGTCCCTCTGTGGCTCAGCTCCCCATTTGTAAATGGAAAGAATATTTTCCCCACCAAGTAGTTGTGAGAAATATAAAATGAGCAAATGGAAGCTTCATGTGAAGTGCCTTGGACCTGCATGAATGCTCGATGCGTGCTAAGGCACAGGAGAAGGCTGAGAGGGAGATGTGAGTTTAAGATGAGGAAGAGTCTCGTGAAGTCAGCCTTGGCCCAGAAGGAGATCCTCTGGGCAGGAAGGTCATGAGAGCTCATTTACTTGCTCAGACTAAGGTAGGGTGGCCACTTAGCCCTTGGGCAAGTTTCCTAGCCAGTTTGGCTCAGTGCTCTGTATTCAGTACCTGGCAGACAACAGGTGCTCAAGAAATGCTTGTAGAATGAATGAGTGATGTGGCCATACGGATTGATGTGTGGTGTGGGCAGAGGGTCAGGGGGATGGTGTTTAAACTCACTTCCAGTTTTGAGATTTCTGAGTCTTCGAACTTTGTATGGGTCCTGAACAACAGCGTGCTCTGTACTTCCATGAATTGACCACAGCAGCCTTGGCCAGCTCAGCTCAGACAAATGCTGGTTCAAGGGAGAGAAGCAAAGAACAGCTCTTCCTTTGTGTCACCCACTTTATCTTTGGAGAAGACAATAGGGCTTTTTTTTTCTGAAAAAAAATTCTTTTACCTGACCTTTGTGGCACCTGTACACCCCCATTTACGAGCAACAGGGCTCCAAGACAGGAGGAGAAGAGGCTCCTTTCTCTTGGACAGATCTGGCCCTTTTTTCTTTTTTTTCTTTTTAGTATCAGATTTATATAACGATGCACACAATTAGGTCCATTGTTTGTGTTTGTTAGATAAAGTTTAAGTTGCAGTTCCAGGAGGTGTGCCATATACCCTTACATTGCACCTGATAGGTGAGAGCTTACCACACTCCTCCCTCCCCCCTCCTCCCCCTTCCACCACCTTGAATTTAAATGTGCTTTTCACTCATGTGGGCATGTAGTGGTTCATCTACTAGTTTCGTATTAATACTGAGTACACCGGATGCTTGCTTTACCATTCTTGTGATATTTTACTTAGGAGGATGTTCTCCAAATCCTTACAGTACATACAAAAGATGTAAAATCTCCATCTTTCTTTATGGCTGAATAGTATTCCATGCTATACATATATCACAGTTTATTGATCCATTCATGGGTTGATGGGCCCTTCGGTTGTTTCCTTGTCTTTGAGATTATGAATTGAGCTGTGATAAACATTCAAGTGCAAATGTCCTTATGGCAAAATGATTTATTTTTTTTTCTGGGTAGATACCTAGTAATGGGATTGCAGGATCAAATGGAAGGTCTACTTATAATTCTTTGAGGATTCTCCACCTTTCTTTCCAAAAAAGCTGTACTTTCTGCCACAGTCCCACTGACAGTGTATAACTGTTCCCTTCTCCCCTGCTGCTCCTCTTCTTTTCATTTTTCTCAAATTCCTGGATCTGTTGAAGTGTGTCTTTCTCACAGCCAGCACTCGTGTCTATAGAGAGAGCATGGTCAGAGACTTGAAGTGGGGCAGACGCCCATGGGATGAAGGAAGCAGCATTCCATGCTCGACTGTAGAAGGCTGAGTGATTTCCAGCCAGCTTCTCCCTCCTGGGTGCCCCCATCTCCCCTGGTCCTCCCCCTGGCCATGCATACACCTTACCTATACTTCCTCAGGCCTGAGCATATCTGACCTGGGAGAACTGTAAATTAAACTGTCAAATTGGATGGCACAAGAAAGTTCCAAGGGGATGAGAGCCAAGGCCTTCCCAGACAGCAGCAAGAAGAAACTAGGTTATAAGTAAAGCACCGGGGCCATTCGAACTCTGTGTCCTTGACGTCTGTACACAAGCTCCCTGATTTTGGCAGCCAGCTGGAGGCCTGTCTACAGATTTATTTCTTTACCTTGCCTGGAATGCAATTGTCCTTTGGATTGCATCCGCAAGTAGCCCATTCTCATGGTGTGGTCTTTTTCCTCCTGTCCAAACAGATGAGTTGTGTTATGGACTGAATGTTTACATTGCCCCCAACTTCTTATGTGGTTGCCTTAATCCCCAGGCGATAGATTCAGAGGGGAGATAATAAAGTTTGGATGAGGCCATGATGTGAAGCTTCATGATGAGATTCTTGTCTTTATAAGAAGCAACTGGAACCTACTTTATTCCTGCCATATGTGGGTACAGCAAGATAGTGGCCACACACAAGCCAGCAAGGAGACCTTCACCAGATCTACTGAAGTCTTCACTGAATCTACTGAAGTCTTGATCTTGGAATCTGTAGCCTCCAAAGCTATGAGGAATAAATATATGGTTTGAGTTACCTAGTCTGGTGGTCTGATGTAGCAGCCTTCAAATGCCAGTTGAGGTGTGAGCTTCACGAGGTGGAGTCTGGTTTAGCCTTGACATTCCTTGTGTCCAGCCCAGCACTCGGCCTAGTGAGGTCACATAATGAATATTTATAAAATGAATTAATGAATGTTATGAGGCAATTGCCTGTTCCTACTGCCATCTTTGTCTCCAGATTGTTCCCGATCTTCTTTTGTTTCATGTAAACATGAATATGTAAGCATGCATATGGCTGCAAATAAAAGAAAACCTGGCTGGTAGTGGGTGACACCATTAAGCATTTGTTGTTTTCTCAACAAGGCAAGAGGTAGCAGTACCAGGATTGCTTCACCATCTCAGCAAGGTCAAGAACACAGGTCTTGCTCTTCCTTCTATTTTGCTGTCCACTCAACACCCCCTGAGGTGCTTGCTGATTTTTACATGAACTTCCCTTTTCTCTCTGCAGTTGTTTTGTGATGGAGAGGAGGCTTTAACGCACTGTTTGTGAACTGATGGCTTCAGGACATGCTTGTTTAGCTTTCAATATTTTTTAAAGTTTCAATTTGCTTCCAGCATTTAGAATGTGGGATATTTTACAGAAGATTCCATATATTTGAATTCCCTTGAAAAATCACAAAATCTGGAAAAACGACCTTACCATAGCCAGAAAGAGCAGGTGGAGGATGCTATCTTTAAAGGGGGTGGTGTGTTGTCCCAGTTCATGCTACCTAAAGGAATTCTGTTAGATATCCGAGTTTGGACACCCACTTTGAAGGGTGGTTTTTCACCCCTTTGGCCTGTAGTTCCAGGTCATCTATTAAGAAGCCCTTGAAGCTGCTTTTCCCCTGGACTACGCTAAGGTACATTGCCATAGCCACAATCATGGGCTCTTCTAAATGAGTCTCTAACTCTCTCACACCTTTGATTGACTTAAAAACAATACTATTTAAAACATTTGAAATAGTATTATAGTTTTTTGTGTGTGTGTATGAGAGAACATAAATGAAGATATGAATGTAATAGATTCAGAAAATACAGAATAATATAAAGGAATGAAAATCAATCAGGCCTGGTGCGGTGGCTCACGCCTGCCCATCCTAGCACTCTGGGCAGCCGAGGCAGATGGATCACTTGAGTGCATGAGCTCGAGACCGGCAAGACTGAGACCCTGTCTACTAAAAATAGAAAAACTGAGGCAAGAAGATTGCGTGAGCCCAAGAGTGGGAGGTTGCTGTGAGCTATGACACCATGGCACTCTACCCAGGGTGACAGAGACTCTGTTTCAAAAAAAAAAGAGAGAATCAATCATTGCTTCACCACTCAGATCGCCCTATTAATACTTGTGAACACATACGATTTATTGACTGTATCGGGCACTTACTCTATATTAGGCTGTATGCTAAGTGCTTTATTTTATTCTATTCCTCAAACAACCTTTCAAGGTAGGTATTATAAATATCTTCCTTTTACAAAAGATAAAACTGGAGTCATAAAGAAGTTTGATATATTTTCTAAGAATACACGTGTGATACGTGTTGAAGTCTTGGTTTAAATCTAAGTGGCCCGGCTCAAGGTGCACATTCTCGGAAACAACAGCACACTTCTGAGTATGTCCGCGCCTGTGCACTTCACTTGCAATTTGCTGGAGGTTGCATCAACCACTCCAGGAACAGTGCAGTGAGAATTCTCCTGCCAGGTTTTCAAATAACTCACTGAAGTGCCCCCCCAAAGCCCAGGATTTGGGGGTAGTCCCACCTATTATTCTCTTTCAATTGCTATTTCATCCTAGCTTTCTCCTGGGCAACCAGACTCGTAGTCGGGTTGACTCAAGGGGTCAAGACATTGGCAAGGCATGCCTTTCTACTTTTGCTGTTGCTTATTAGTATAATAATATAACGCTGATGTGTGTGTGTGTGTGTGTGTGTGTGTGTGTGTTTACAGATACAGAGGGTCATGGGAAAGAAGTCAAGGAAATGAATGTTTATCTCAGACATATTACACGTCTGACACTTGGCAGCCCTTGTCGCTCAGGGCCCTTTGCCGATGAGCATTATGATTCTCTTTTTAAAATTTTTCTCAGGTGAGGAAAGAAAAGAGGAGCCGCATATTCAAGGGCACACAAACAGAAGCTGCAGACTAGAATTCGAGCCCCTGTATTCGAGGCTAACTTTAAAGATCACATTTTTTTCTGTACCATGCTATATTGGCTAACATCACTAATAACAACTGGAAGGGTAGCCATCATGTGACTTTGCCGGAAGAATTATGAACTATCTGATGAGCAGGCCCCGTGCCCTCTCTCACCGGCCTCACTGTGAAATTCACATCATCGTGTAAGTTGATTGATTCATAGGCGCACTCTGAATCATTGGCCTGTCCTTGACGAAGCCGGTGTAAGTTGAAGTTTTGAAAGCAGAGTAACTTTGAAGTCTATTTTAGAGGAATCAATATAAAGGAGGAATCCTAATGTATGAAGAATCGATACAAAGGAGGAACGTATTGGGTTTGGTTTTGGGTGGCATTTGGAATATGACTGCTCTGTCAACTTTTCTCTTGGGAAAAATCTGGTTTTCTTAGAAGGAGATGTGTTTCTGTACACAAGTGTGGACCTCATCGTCTTTGACTTAAAAAACTCCCCCAGCCCCCAGGCAGCACCTGTGGCTCAGTGAGTAGGGCGCCAGCCCCATGTACCGAGGGTGGCGGGTTCAGACCCGGCCCCGGCCAAAGTGCAACAAAAAAATAGCCAGACGTTGTGGCGGGCTCCTGTAGTCCCAGCTACCCGGGAGGCTGAGGCAGGAGAATCGCCTAAGCCCAGGAGCTGGAAGTTGCTGTGAGCAGTGATGACACGGCACTCTACCAAGGGTGGCAAAGTGAGACTCTGTCTCTAAAAAAGAAAAAAAAAAAACTCCTCCCCCAATTTGCTATAGCACTACTATAGTACCATTTGTGAATCTTCTGCTATTGTATGGTATGTAGCTTTGAAACACATCAGGCACTAAGTAAATAGGTTTTGAGAACGAATTTGGTGAGCAAATACTATATGACGGGACTGTGCAGGATGAGAGAAGATTCCGAGATGGTAAAGAGTCTCAAGGTCTGAAGGGAAGACAGGTGTATAAACAGGCATTATATAATAGTGTGAGCAATGACACTGAAGAAATATGCTTTTATTGTCTATCATCCATTAAAACTGCTTAAAATTAGCTCCAATTTTAAGCCATGCTTTAATCTAAGGGCTGGATATACAGGGGAGGAAAAAGAAATAAGTTATATGGCTTAGCTCCCTCGGGCTTATGGCTTCTCCAGGCACATCTTTGCGGGACGAAGCTTACCTCGGCGTCCAAGTGCGCGGGGTCCGGTCCTGTACTGCCTGGGTTCAAATCCTCCCACTGTTAGCTCTATGACCTTGGGAAAGTTATTTAACATTTCTGTGCCTTAGTTTCTTATAGATCTAAGAATGGTATAATACCTACCTCATAGAGTTTTTATGAAAGCCTGATGAACACACTTGCATTAATGCTCTCTCACAGAAAAAGCAGAATGGCATTTGTCAATGGAGCAAGAAGAATAATATGAGGGGGGAGGCACCCGTGTCTCAAAGGATGAGGGTGCCAGCCCATATACTGGAGGTGGTGGGTTCAAACCCAGCCCCGGCCAAACACTGCAAAAAAAAAAAAAAAAAGAATGGCATAAGGAACCTGAGTTGTCCTGTCCTAACGTTGGTCAACTCCACATTCCACCTCTACTATTAACTTCACGTCTTTTTGTTTGTTACTTTGGTTGTTTTTGTTTCTTTTCTTTTTTTTTTTTTTTTTTTTGAGACAGAGTTTCACTCAGTTGCCCTGGGTAGAGTGCTGTGGCATCATCATAGCTCACAGTGACTCAAACTCTTGAGCTCAAGTGATCCTCTTGCCTCAGACTCTCCAGTAGCTGGAACTATAGGTATTTGTCCCCACACCTGGCTACTTTTTCTATTTCTTAGTAGTGATGGGGTCTTGCTCTTGCTCAGGCTGATCTCAAAAGCCTGAGCTGAAGCAATCATCACACCTCAGCCTCCCTGAGTGCTAGAATTTCAGGTGTCAGCCACACCCAGCTGTACTATTATCTTTATTTATTTTTATTTTTTATTTTTTGTAGAGACAGAGTCTCACTTTATCACCCTCGGTGGAGTGCCGTGGCATCACAGCTCACAGCAACCTCCAACTCCTGGGCTTAGGCGATTCTCCCGCCTCAGCCTCCCGAGCAGCTGGGACTACAGGCGCCCGCCACAATGCTCGGCTATTTTTCTGTTTGCAGTTCGGCCAAGGCCAGGTTTGAACCTGCCACCTTCAGTATATGGGGCTGGCGCCCTACTCGATGAGCCACAGGAGCCGCCCATGTACTATTATCTTTAAATTAAAACATTTTCTAACTTCAACGCTTGCCCGTGTACTACCAAACACAAAAAATAAGCCTGTTATTGCCAGATGAGATACATTACCATAGATCTAACGTACAAGGTGCTGCCTTTGTGACGCCCTCTGTAGTCCTCAGGCAAGATCAGCCAAACTCTACTAAGTGCTAACCAGGATGCTTAAAGTTCAAGCCTCACTCCTGGCCAGGTGGCCAGACTGTGGCTGATCCTTGGGTTTGCTCCACTCCTGTAAGCTCAGACCTAGACAGATTGAGGGGCCGAAAAAATCCACGTGTTGATACCTGCGAAGATCTCAGAGAAGCTCTTTGTACCAAGTAGTCAGTAACTGTCAGGTGTTATGACAGGTGCATCCACGTGCCCACACGTCCTTTAAGAGACCATACACAGAATAGATGCTTATCAGATACAGAACTGGCCCCCTGAGCTTGAGGGGGCTCTGGAATAAGCCCTGGGCAGAGCGAGGGAGGGCGTCTGGGGCAGGTGGGGATCGAAGGTCTCTGTTGTGAATCTGTTTCTCCCTCTTCATTTTTCTCTGGTAGGCAGGAGAGGAACAAAAGCTCACACATTCTGACCAAGTGGTCCGGAGTGGGGACCCAATTTGAAGGTGTTGCAACAGAAGAGAGGAAGTGAGTAACTTTTATCTTGGGGGCCTGGAGGAAGTCACGTTTCTGTTTATTTCAAAGGATTTTGAAAAAGGATCACCAGGCAAACAGTGGTAAAAATTCATTCTAGGCTGAGGGGCAGCATAGAGAAACAAAGCCATCTATGGCCATAAAATAGTTGGCTAATTATTGACATTTTGACTGTATTTGAATCTATTCAAGAGAGTTTCAAGAGAAGAAGATAGAGAGGTAAGTAGGGACACAGTTATTAAGGTCCTTGGGGGTCCCCAGGCACTTCTGGGTATATTCAAAAGGTTGAAAGAATGAAGTGCCCCGCTGAACCCCTACTGCTGAGTGCATTCTGAAAAAATTATTTTCAAATAGATTTTTAAAAATACTTCCGCAATAACCAGCTTGAAAAAAAATCTGGCATTTAAAGATACAAATGTTTCTGAAATACTCCACCATGGCAAAGTATCTGAAAATGTTTCTTAATTGTTAAGGGAAAAAAAAACCCAACCTGTATCTGTAAGTGCTTGGAACAAGTTTTTTAAAATACCACCCTTAAACAGACCATCTTTCCAGCCCCAAGTGGCTAAGGATGGTGGCGCTAAGTGCTTTAAGAGAGATGCTGTTGTTTTTCTCTCTCTCATATAGCACGCCTCCACTTCGGTGCATAATTTAATTTTTTTGCTGGGTAAAGTGCCCTAAAAGGTTGCTATAGATGGATATCTCAACATGTGGAAGGGTATCAGATGATCAGCCAAGCTGCCTCTATGCAGCCAGCCTGGCAAAGCCTTCTGAAAATCCCTTTGCCAAAATGTGATTTAATCCGCCCAATTTGAATGAGCTCCATGCACATTTACCAAAGCCATGACCTCTCCATCTGCCTCAAGCAAATACACGGCCCCGAGTAGCTTCCTGTGGAAAGCAAAAACTTCACAAAGGGGATGGGAAGAGAGAGGCAGGCCATGCTCACTTTACAATGAAGGCAAAGTGGGACTTCACTGAATTCCATTCTGATCCCTGGGCAGTGTGCCACTCTGCAGCCATACCCACTCCAAGAAGCCCTCCCTGCCCCGGCCCTGGTCTTTAGTGTTCACTGAACTTGCCCTTCCTTTAAAGCACTAGGTTGGTAGTGTGCAATTTAGCTCTTGGGTATCAGCTGTCTTGAAGTTCTAATTGTCATCATCACCTCTTTTATAGGAACAGTTGTACAGGAATCCTATAATTCAGGGATCCAGAAGGGCCTATAGCTCTAGAACATGACAAGATCTCTTATGCCCCTGGGACTCCACTACTGCTCCACTAGTTGGAGTGTTCCTACTGCTTGGAATACCTGTTCCCTCCCCTTGTTACTAGTCTGTATGAGTCTGCTTGGGGTGCTGTAACAAAATACCATAGATATGGCGACTTACAATGGCCATGCCAACCACCTTCTTGCCATTTCTTCACCCGATCTGTTGAGGACCCCACCATTATACTTCATCTAACTTTCTCTTACCTCCCAAAGATCCCATCTCCAAATACCAAAGGGTTAAGCCTTCAACATATAAATTTTGGAGTGACCCACAGCAGTCCACGTCATAGACCAACTCTCTCTGGTCCTTCAAAACTACGTTCGGATGTCAGTTCTTCCAGAAAGCCTTTCTCAATTTCCTCCACGTGGATGGAGTTTGCTCTCTGCCAGTTCCCATCGTAGGACAAACGGTTCCACCACTGACCATTTGTCTTTCTCCCTCATCGGACTGTCAATCACTTGAGGATAGGAGGCTGTCCTTTGTCTCTGTTCCTGGTGTGCACAGTATGTATTCACTGGTCAATAAATGACTTAATGGAAGTAGGACCATTACTTGTAGAAGAAATGAATAATAGATGAGATTATTTTCCACCCCTTAAAAGGTTGTTGCCAGAACAGACCGTGAAAGCCGAGTTATGCTCCGGATTCCATGAGAGCAGTTTTTGTTAGGGCTTCTTACTCGTCAACCTCCTAACTAGGGTAGGGGATGGAAAACAGCCCTTAGACCCACCAGAACTGTGGAATAATTCAGAGGGGCTTCGGCTTTTCTGCCAACGTCTTCAATTCAGTCTTTGTTTGATCACTTTTTAAAAAAAATTAACATATTTCATATATTCAAATATTCATATATTTAAGTCAAAACATATTTTTGAATTCAGGAAAGCAGATGGTGGAGGCAGACACCCTAGGAGTGCCTGTCCAAGGGGCACGATGGGACAATCCTTTTATTCATCGTCTCCTACAATTTGCAGCCTCGCGTCTTTTCTTTCTTCCTTTAATGATCTGACACCTGCAGGCATGTGGATGCTTCTGGCCGATGGGGCGACACTCGACTCACACTCACTGAGGTGGGAAAGGAAACCACTTGGACGAAGTGGCGTGTTCTGTTCACCCCTGTGTTCTGACACATAGTAGCCACTCGGGAAATACCTGTTGAGAGCGTAAATGCCTAACTATTGCCCCCTCAACATTTTTTTTTCCTTAATAGAATTTTGTGTCTCTCCTTCCCCAAGAATATTAAGGTTTTTCTAGGAATCCCTGCTAGGTTACACCAAATACAGGGAGGCAGTTCAGGCTGGTGGCTGGACCACATTCTTTAGGCCTGGAAGCAGTTTTCTTCGTGGACAGCACAAGTGGGAATGTTCCGCCTCCTTCCTTTGGAGCTGTCTACTTGTTCCCCAGTTCTATGCTGGAGACCAGGGTCCTGAATTTCTGGGGCCCCATGTAGTTTTAGATTCTCCCAGATGTGCTCTCTGCACTTTCACTGCACCACATAGTTCCAAGGGGTCCCCCAAGAGTTGAGTTCATGGAATTCCCACAGTATCAGCCCCAGGCCCCATGAGCACGCTCCAGCCCCCCCAGGGCCTTTACTGCCCTTCCAGGATCCCAGGGGATTAGAGGCCGTGATGCTCAGTTTCTCCTTTGATGGCTCTTTCTGGCCCACCAAATGCCTTCCGTGCCTCTTGCTCTGTGTCAGAACGTGTGTGTGTTACTGCAAGTTCTCCATGGGCTATGGCAGCGGTTGTCAACCTGGTTATATGTCAGCATCACCTGCGAGTGCTCACAAAGTACCATGGTACCTGGACTCCTGCTCAGGCCAATTAAATCAGAATCGCTGAAGAAGGAGATGAAGAAGTAATTGTTGACATTTTTTTTTTCTTTCCCTATACAACATTTGGCCCTTGGTCCAGCAAGGAGCATCACTTGGAAGCTTGTGAGAAATGCAAATTCATGGATCCCAGCCCAGATCTGCTGATTCAGAGTCAGGAGTAGAGGAGAAGGTTGGGACCACAGGGCTCTGGGCGAAGCGTGTGGGATACCGCAGCCTGTGCTGTTCCCTGCTCCCTCTGCACTTGGAACTTCAGGCAGAGTGCCAAGCTTCCTAATCACCAGCCAGGGAGTGGGTTTCTTGCCACTGACTGTTCTGTCTTATCCAGTCTTCCCTATCAGTCTTTGGTTCCTTTCTTGCAGGCTCTGCTTCCACGGTCAGCTGTTGAACGCTTGCTGACTCAAGTTTCTACTGCACCATACCATAATGGTTAATTCACATCTGCTAAACTGCTGTTTAAAATTAGTTGCATATTAAGTTAATGCTCCCTGAGACCTCATTTCCTCCCTGTCCCCCAGCTCCCAAAGCAGAGAACAGTGGGCAGTCTAGTTTCCCAAAAATAAGGAGCAGAACCAGTGGCATCATTTTTGGTGCTTTATTGGTGTACACTTGGAGTGCCCTTTCTTCCGTTCCCAAGGAAAGAGACTCCAACTTCAGCTGGTATCAGCTGAATCTCTCAAGGATGGTTTAGAGGCAAGTTTGGATTTCTTCATTTTAGCTTCTTCATTAAGTTAGCTTTACAATGCAGCTCCAAAGTATGGGGATCTTAGTGGGGAGACAGTGGCATAGGATGAGCAGCTCTCCCAGGAAAGAGCTGTCCTCCCCACACCCACCTGTCTTCTGCAGACTTTCTTGCACATGGCAAGCACTTGACTCTTGGCATTAGCAGCCTCTGGGTGACTTGACCTTATTTCTGTGTTGGGGATTGAAATCCCTATGGGGACAGGTACCTGATGTGCCAGGATCTTTAAGAATCTTGGACAACATAGCTCCAATGATAAAGGATTTGCATGTTTATTTACAGTATGTTTATATGAGTGATAGAAAAGGAGCTTCTTATTTCTACAGCACTGTTCTGATTGCCCATGTGAGTGTCTGCCCCGTCAGACGGGTCCTAGGCAGTACTCGAAAGTCCAGCGTTTTCTCCGGGGACGGTGGCTCACACCTGTAATCCCAGCACTCTGGGAGGCCAAGGAGGGAGGATCCCTTGAGCTCAGGAGTTCAAGACCCACCTGAGCAAAAGCAAGATCCCATCTCTACTAAAAACAGAAAAATTAGGTGGGCATCAGGGTGGGCACCTGTAGTCCCAGCTAGTTGGGAGGCTGAGGCAGGAGGGTCACTTGAACCCAGGAGTTTAAAGTTGCTGTGAGGTAGGTTGGCACCACTGCACGCTAGCCTGGATAATAGAGTGAGACTCTGTCTCAAAAAAAAAAAAAAAAAAAAAAAAGAAGAGAGAGAAGAAGAAGAAAGAAAAATGCAAAAAAAGGATGCAGTGTTTTAAACGTATTCTTTAGATTTTATAATTAATTAATTTTTAGAGTGCTTCCCTTTCATTTCTGTGCACGTGTGAATCTATGTGAAAGAGAGAGATTATTTCACGTGGTGGGGAGGAGGGAAACAGGGTCTTTGAATTCCTCTCAAATCCTTGGGTTCTTTATCGGCAAACTGTTGCAGAACAGCTGATCAGAGTATCTCCATAGATGTGCAGACCCCCGAAACAGTCTTCATCTGATGCCATCTGTCTTGTGTTTTTAATAAACATGTCATCTTAGAACAGTTTTGATGTACAGAATTCTTACAAAGACAGCACTGAGATTCCCATATATTGCATACTGTTTGATTATTAGTATCTCACACTAGTACAGCACATGAGTCACAATTAATAGCCCTATATTGATACATCATTATTTACTAAAGTCCATATTTGACTCAAATTCCAAAGTTTTTCCCGTTTGTGTTTTGGAATTCCATCCAGGGCATCCTATTACATTCAGCCATCCATAGGTATCTCCTTAGGTACCTGCTGCCTATGACACTTCTTCCTACTCTTGTTTTTGCTGGCTCTGACAGTTAGAAGGAGTCCCAGGAGGCTATTTTGCAGAATTTTCCTCAATTGGGATTTACCTGATGTTTTGCTCATGATGAGACTGGGGTTTTGGGTTTAGGGGAAGGTGCCATTATTATCAGGTCACATCAAAGGCACAGAATCAGTATGGCTGATCACAGTTGACATTGACCTTGCTCACTTGACTTAGTGTAATGTTTGTCAGGTTTCTCCAAGGTGAAGTTGCCCTCTACTTTTCATACTGGACTCTCTGGAAGTCACTCTGTACAGCCCACACTTAAGAAGCAGGGGGTTATACTTCACCTTCTTGAGGGTGGAATATTTACAAATATTATTTGGGATTCTCCTGTACAGGGGATTTGTCTTTTCTCCTCCATTTATTTCCTCATCCAACACTTGTTACGTCAGCATGAACTCATGAATGTTTATTTGATAATACGGATTATAATCCAATATTATAAATGTTGCTCAAGTCGATCCAGCTTTGACCATTGGGAGCTCTTTCATTTAGTTGTTGTATCCCTTAGAACACACCCTGTCATCTTGGGCTGGGTTTTTGCTTTTGTTTATTTGGTGCTGATTTTTATGGGTCGGTCCTTGTTCTGTACTCACTGTGCTCCTTAGGCTTCTGCTGCTCTGCCATTTCCCTCGCCCTCTTCCTGGACCAGACAGGTGTTAATGTCCCTTGGCCACACAGGCAGCCCGTGGGGGCCCAGAGCTCTCCTTTCATCTGTGTATACCCCCATCTCAGTTGGCACCGTTGTCTCTGTGTCTCTTGAGTATGACACTGAGCTGAAGCCTGGAATTTGGGGCAGCTAACGCATCTCCCACCACATTTTTCTTCCACTCTTCAGCAGAGGAGATATATGCATTTGTTTTCTCACCTCCCACAGAGTCCTCGTCTTACTCGTCTCTGTCTTCACCACTCTACTGAAATATCTCATGAGCAGGTCTCCAAAGATCTGCATGTTGCTGTATCCAGTGAATAGCTGGATCTTGCATTAGCTGGATCTTGCAGCAGCTTCCAGCATTGCTGACAAGACTATGCCCCTTCTTTTGGCTCCTGGGGACACACTCTCACCTGCTCTTTCTCCCATCTCCCTGGCAGCTCCTCTTTGCTCCACACCCTCCCGTACCTTAAACTTGAAATGTCAGACCTCTTCAAGGAGCAAGGCTAGATCTTGTCATCTCACTATGGTCTCCCTAGGCAACCTCAAAAATGATGGTATCACCGTTATTTGAAGCAAGGCAAAGGAAAAGGAGAACAATGGCATCATGTTAAAACATGAAAAATAAACTGTAGAACCTTTTAATTCCAAACTGGCTCCACCAATACCAACGGCAAATAGAATTTATTATGAATATAATTTTTGCTCCAGTAATTTTGCTTCCATTCCTCCTTCCTTTGGTAACAGCGTGTTCTTCGGGGAACCACCCGTTGCCCACTCTCTAGCCATGAGGCCCTGCAGATGTCCTCAGCCCATGCTCAAATCTGACCCCTCAGATCAAATGAATAGTCTGAGATCAGGTTGCTGAAGCAGTTGAAGATTGTGAGGTAGCCTTGGAGTTTTGCTGGAACATTGGGGGGGAAAGAAGGCCTCTTCCTGATAGAGCTATAAGTTCATAGCATCAACATTGACCTTGCTGGGAACCCACTTGATGCCATCACAGACAAGCTCAGGTGAGCCTGAAGCCTGCAGAGCAGAAGGCAGAACCAAAGATGGAGAGAAGGATCTGACTGTTCTCCTGGAGTGTCTTGACTGTTACGTACATTGGCCAATAAATTCCCTTTCTTCTTCTTTTTTTGCTAGTTTGGGTTTTAAGCTCAGTTCCTTTGGCTTTTAAATAGAGGAGGTTCTGCCTAATTCCCACTATGAACTGGTGAGGCTGAAACACGCAGCTTGAAGGTAGAACTATAGCCCCATACAGGCGAGATCACAGGTGGCATTGATGAGGAAGAAAGCTGAGAGTTGGCCTCAATGAGTTGACAGTCCAGTCCTGACAGATTGCAGCCCTGGTGCAAGTCAGGGATTCTAGAGGAAAGATCAGGAGGGTTAGCAGAATGGAAGAACAAACATGGGTATGTTCTGCCCCGATTTATACTAAGGAGGGCCCTGGACTGTATTAACACGCTGAACTGAACTTTAATTTCATCAAGTCGCAGAACAAATAACAATTAGATGATTTATGGGCATCTGAGAAAAACAAATCGCTTGGAGCTAACATAAATCGACAAACTCAGGGCTTTGCTTTTAAAAGTAAGGTTGTGCAACTGGCAGATAATCAGTTGCCTAAGATATAATAATGACTATAATAATGATAATGGTGATAATGACACTTCATGAGGACAGATTCTCTATTCACCTTACTTGTAGCTCCATCCCTGTCCCTGGGACAGTGACTAACACACAATAGGTGATCAATACATAGTTCTTGAATAAATTAATAACAACAGCTCATGTTTATTTAACGATGCAGGCCAAAGACATGAAAATAAAATTTATTAAAATTATAGATAATGATCATAATAACAGCACTTATGGAGCAAACTGTGTGCTGGCCACCATTCTAAAGTATTTTGCATATATTACATCTATTAATCTCATTAAATGGGCTGAATTATGTCTACTTCCAAAAATCAATATGCTGTAGCCTGAACTGCCACTATCTTAAAATGTAAGTGCATTTGGAGGTACAGCCTTGAAAGTGGTGATGAAGTTAAAATGAAGCCAGTAAGGGTAGGTCTTCCTGCGATCTGACTGGTGTCTGTGGTAGAAGATGGGATCGGGACACAGACACACACAGAGGGAAGGCCATGTGGGAACACAGGGAGGACGTGGTCATCCACGGGCCAGAGGAAGAGGCCTCAGAAGAAACTGATTTTGCTGACACCATTATAGAGTTCTAGCCTTCAGAATTAAGTTACCTAGTCAGTGGTACCATGCTGGGAAACCCTAGCAAGTGAATACCTTAACCCTTGGCACAACAGGTAGTCCAGCCCCAGGGTTCGTACTCCTAAGCACTGCGTACACCAAGTTACATGTGATGCTCTGTAACATTTGTGGAGCAGTCAACCAATAGCTGCCCAGTGGCAAGGTGGCTGCCTAAAAGATGAACCATTCTGTCGTGCCTCCCATCTTTTCAAATTTTCCTTTGGCATTTGGCACCTATGTTTATTACTTACCCTTTTGTCTTGCTATCTATAGATCTGGGCTCCGGTGCAGGATGCCTGCCCTTGGTCTGCAGTACTTGGTGTTCCAGAAGAGACCCGTAGGTTGTGAACTGAGATCTCATAGAATCCCCTGGGATCTACCGTCCTTTCTCATTCTGTGCAATCACTTGGCCAACTACATACCAGAGAGGTGTAAAGCAAAGATCATTTATTCACTCAACAAACTGATTTTCTGGGTTCTTAATACATATCAGACAGAATATCATTGAAGAAATGAATTAGCTGGTACGGGCTGCTGGGTCAGCTATGCCGTGCACTCTGCCATCCTTTTGCTGTGAAATGAAGGCACCATCAATGTCTTCTACAAGGTTGCTGTGAAGATCGGCAAATAACAAGTTATATGCCAGGTGGTCCCATACAGGCGAGATCAGGTGTGACTGACATGGTCAAATTGATTAAGACGGCCTTAACTTTCCTCTCAGCTTGACTCAGTCTTCCTGACTGTAGAACCTTCCCTTTCCTTTTTAGAGCATATACTATAGAAAAAAATTGTAATTGCAAATTCTTTCTCTGCCCCTTTGTGATGTAAATCTTTTCAAAAGCCTCTTGCCAGTATAAACAAGAATGTCTTTCTTAAGGACCTAGGGGCTGTGCCTTTGAAATGTCATGGGAATTGCCCAGCAGTGTGGCTCAGGCCTGTGATCCTTAATGCTCTGGGAGGCTAAGTCAGGTGGATCACTTGAGCTCAGGAGTTCACGACCAGCCTGAGCAAGAGTGAGACCCCCCCCCTAAAAAATAGCCAGGTGTTGTTGTTGTGGCAGGTGCCTATAGTCCCAGCTACTTGGGGGGCTGAGGCAGGAGGATCCTGAGCTCAGGAGTTTGAGGCTGCTGTGAGCAATGATGCCACGGCACTCTGGCCCTCTACTCAGGGTGACAAAGTAAAACTCTGTTTCAAAAAAAAAAAAAGAAAAGAAAAAAGAAAAAAAGAAAAGAAATGTCATTGGGATGGAAGACAGCACCCCTCAATCTAAGTCTATGTGGGAGGGTGGGAGCCTGACTCCCAGCCTGCACTTTATTCCAAGTTGTAAAACTACTTCCTTTTAAGAAGATGGGAGAAAGCTTACTTCTTTTTGGGGTAAGGCACAAAGTGGTCCGTGATCCCACCCGCCCTGGCTCTTAAAAACCCTTCCACCCTTTGTGTCAATACAGCTGAGCACAACTGAGGTCTAGCCTCTCTCCTGCATCACAATAGCCTTGAGCAAAGCCTTCCTCGCCTGCTTAACTTCACTCAATGCAACTTTGCTTTGACACCAGGCATACAGGAAGAACTCCATAAATGCTATATATTAAGCATGTTATTATGTTGCACTTTCTAACCTCAAGACCCTCACAAAGTAGTGGGGCGAACCAAGCGTGCAGGGGTGAAAGTGGTGCCTGCAGATCTATTAAGGTCATCAATGGTGGCTCATTGTCTCTGGTTTCCCCTTTGTGATGCCCAGGGTGTGTGTACATCATGGGCATACAGAGATGAGTCAGAAGAGATTACTGCCCTCCATGAGCTTTCAGTCACAAAGACTGGCACATAAAAAGTGATCTACAGTCATGTGGCAAGATTTCAGCAGAGGCTGAATGATGAGCTGGGGCCTTATCAGACAGTGACATTTCACCAAAGAGGGACTGTTACTGGAAGAAGAGGGTCCAGCTGCCTGTCACTGTCAGCCAGTATGCAGAGACAGGGATAGGTTCACCACACCTTATTTATCAAAAGGCGGATGATTCTGGAGAACAGTGAGAGTAGCCTCTCCAAGACTGTTCTGTTCTTCCATTTCCAAAATCAGCGTTTTATGCAGAAAGGTTCAAAGCAAAGACCACATTAACTCTTATTTTCAATAAGAATCAGCACAATTCAGTGACAATCTATTATAACATTTCTAATTTAAAAGTTAATTTCCTTGTATTAGCTCATCTGCTGCCTTCATATTAGAATCGAGTACATTGGATTCTTTCTTCTCCATTCTTGTGACGCTTTACTAAGAAGGACGTGTCCACCTCCATTCAGGTTAAGACAAAAGATGTAAAGTCTCCATCTTTGTTATTGGCTGAATAGTATTCTATGGTATACATATACCACAGCTTGTTAATCCATTCCTGAATTGGTGGGCACAGGCTCTTTCCACAATTTGGCGATTGTAAATTGAGCTGCATGTGATAAATACTCTAGTGCCAATGTCCTTATGATAAAAGGATTTTTCTTCTGGGTAGATGCCTAGTAATGGGATTACAAGATCAGATGGGAGGTCTAATTTGAGTTCTTTGAGGATTCTCTACACTTCCTTCCAAAGAGGTTGCATTCGTTTGCAGTCCCATCAGCAGTATAAAAGTGTTCCCTTCTCTCCACTTCCATGCCAGCATCTGCAGTTGTGAGACTTTGTGGTATGGGTCATTCTCACTGGGGTTAGGTGATATCTCAGGGTGGTTTTGATTTGCGTTTCTCTGATGATTAGAGACGATGAGCATTTTTTCATATGTTTGTTAGCCTTTGTCTGTCTTTAGAGAAGGTTCTATTCATCTCTCTTGCCCAGTGATATATGGAATTGTTGGATCATCTTTTTGTTGATTAATTTGAGTTCTCTATAGATCCTAGTCATCAAGCTTTTGTCCAATTCCTAATATGCGATTATATTTTCCCATTCTGAAGGTTGTCTTTTTGCTTTGGTTGTTGTTTCCTTAGCTGTACAAAAGCTTTTCAGTTTAATTAAGTCCCATTTGTTTATTTTTGTTGTTGCAATTGCGATGGAAGTCTTCTTCATAAAGTCTCCCCCAGGCCACTATCTTCAAGTGTTTTCCCCATACTTTCTTTGAGGATTTTCATTGTTTCATGCCTTAGATTTAAACAAGGTGGAGGGGAGGGGACTGAGTAAGTGGGGAGAGGAGAGGAGGGAGGGGGGTCATGGTGCAGGGCATATCTCTTGAGGGTAGGACACAATTATAAGAGGGACTTTAACAAATGCAATCAGTGTAACCTAATGCTTTGTACCCTCAATGAATCCCAAACAATAAAAAAAAAGGAAAAGAGTCAGTCAAGTATGGGGCATATTGGGAGACAGGGCATCGTTTCAGCAGGTGTGGCTCAGTGTGCAGAATTAGGTCTGGGGAGTGAAAGGGGATGAAGCAAGACATGTAGATGAAAGCAGGATTGGCGAGGACATTTTATGGCAGGTCACAGCCCTGCAGGTGAGCAGTAGACCTGCCCCGCAGGAGGTCTGCCAGTGGTGAAGGGTTTGATTTAGAGAGATCAATTCTGAGAGCAAGTAAGTCAGATAAGGGCAGGAGGATTAGCTAGGGGGGTGTGGGAATTGTTCTGAGAAATGACGACGAGGGACTTAATAGTGGCGGTGGAGGTGGAGAGGTGGGGCAGGGGTAGGGGGGATGTGAGAAATATATAAAGACAGGCTGGGTGGAAGGTGGAGAAGGTCAAGCAAGGCTGGGAAATAGGGTAGGAAATGGGCTGGGAAAGGTGTGACATGAACCAGAGCAGGGAACACAGGGAAGACTGTGTCGGAGGTGGGAGGGGGAGTGAGGGAGAGGATGGGTTTAGTTTTGGGCTTTCTGCCTCTGTGAACCTTGTGCTGTGTCAAGGTGGAGGTGACAGCTAGGCCTTTAAATCTCAGTCCATAGCCCAAGAGAAAGTCTGGAGATCAAGGCTGGGGATTGTTGGGCGTTCAGGTGACTGCTGAAATTGCAGGCATAATTGAGATTGTTAAGAGGAGTATGAAGATGGTGAAAAGAAGATAGGGCTAGGGCCCCACTGGACACTGAGAATCTAAGTTTTATGAGCCCACGTCCCCATAATTGGAAACATCACTAGGAACCACTCTTCTGAAAGAAATAGACAAACTTAATTGTGACCGAAGGAGATCGTATCCTTCTAGGGAGCCCTGTCAGACTTGAGCTCCCTGAGGTCAGCCCCACATCTACCCCACATCTGCCCCAGTGCCTGGCACAGTGCTTGGCACATGGAAATCCTCCTTCTGTTCGTGTTATGAATGAATGAAAGTTCGTTGTTGATAAAATAAGGAAGACCTGAGGCCTATCCTCATAGTCTGAAGGGCTGAGTACACGGCTGCAAGAGGCTTTGCCAGCTACAAAGTTTTCAGTCATGTTGTGGTTACTGCAAAGAAGTTCATTTTGGTCATCCCATTAAAGAAGAACCTTCTCAATAATGAAAATTAAGGACTGAACAATGAGTCTTGAGCTCGATGTCCTTCTGGGGTGCTCCAGAAGGGATTCTAAGGATTTGAGGTAAGCCCCTCTGGGATCCTTTCTGTTCTGAATTGAGCAATGGTTTGCAGGATTAATAGAAAAGACTTGTTTGTTGGAACAAAGTTAATCAGCACTCAAATACCAGGTTGGTTGACTTTTTAGCCATGTGATCTTGGGAAATGATTCATTTGTTCTGAGGTTCAGGTTATTCATTAATAACATGGGCTCATAATAACTTTTATAAAGGTAAGCATTAGGTTTTTCTCCTTCCCACAGAAAAGCTCAAATACTGAGAGAGGATACCTGGAAAAAGTAAGGTCTAGGAGAACAGAGGTCTTCTCAAGGAGACCCCAAGGATACACCTGTGAGGTCCTCCCTGTGGTGACTCAGCTCTTTGGAATTTATAGAAATTTAACTTCCTGGGACCTAGAAACTAACGCTTGCTTCTGCTTCTGTAAAAGCCAGAGCCACTTCTCCAGCTTGATTCAGACTGACCGGTGAGAATGGTACCCATGGGCTGGAACTATTTGACTGGGGATAAAAAGGAGAAGACTGAGCCTGTCGGGGAGCACGGACATTTTGAATTCTTCTGTGCCCATGCTCCACCAGCTGAAATAAAGCCCTTCCTCTTTTAAAAATAGAATTTGGGTGTTCGTTCTCTCCATTGGGCCTCGTCTTCCTGCAGCAATACCACTGAGTTGAATGAAATAGAAATGCATTTGTTTATTTCTCCCATGAATGGAGTCAGAGGTAGGGCACTCAGGGTTACCTTCCTGCCCCGCAATTCTCCTGTTAACCTCACGGTTCAAGCTCCTTTTGAGCCTACTCATTCCTCTGCCATCAAGCCTACATTCTGGGCTGTGGGAACCGTGGGCTAGGGCCAGGGGAAAGTAAATATAGGCCTGTCTCCCTGCCAGATCAGTTCTCTCTGGCCTGATTGGCCATAGCTTAGTTTCATGGTCACAACTTACTGCCAGGGAGGTGAGGTTGGGAACTGTTCTCTTTGCTCCTCCTCATGTAATTAGGATTCCCTAAGTAAGACGATAGAGCAGATATCCTGGCACAATTGCCAATGCTGCTCCTCCCTCAGGAGATTCCATGTGGGTGGAAGAGATAATACATGTCAAATGCCTGAGCAGAGTAGATGCTCATTAAATTGCTATTATATTCTTATTCTACAGTAATTTGTGAGCAGATGAAACTTCAGTGCAGCATTAGGGAAGGAGTAGATTAGACTAGAGTCTTTCCAAGAGGACTTTCTATAGATAAGATTTAAAAAACTTTAACTCCGTTCATTGCCAACAATAGGAAGAGTCTTACAGAATAGGTGAAGATTGGAAGATAATTGTCATCTCCACTGGTTGAGGTTATACGCCAGCCCTTGTGCTTAGTTACTGCTTGATCTCTGGCATCTCATTGAATTCTCTGCATTATGAGATACATGCTATATTTTGCCCTATTTTGTGAAGGAAGAAATGAGACTTTGAACAGTTTACTGACTTGCCTGTGGTCGGGTTAACTATTAAATGTTCAATCCAGTATTCACATATGTGTTTTTATAGTAGTCCCTGCTTACTGGAGGGAGCTCCATTTGAAGACCCCCAGTGGATGGTTGAAACCATGAGTAGCACCAAACCTTACCCTTACTATGCTGTTTTTTTCTATATGTACATAAGGTTGGCAAAGTTTAATTTATAAATTAATCACAGTAAGACATGAGCATTAATAACTGATAACGAAGTTATCATTAGTAAAAGTAAACACTAAGTAAAATAAGGGTCACTTGAAGACAAGCATGGTGAAAACTCCACAATCAACCCAATCACTTAAGTGGCAGGTGACACAGCTGGTGTGGGTTCACGTCTGGATAGGGCTGGGCAGATGGCATGAGTATCATTACACTACTCAGAACAGCAGCATGCAATTTCAAAGTGAAACATTGTTCATTTTTGAAATTTTTTATTTAATATTCTTGGACCATTGTTGATTATAGGTGATTGAAATCTTGGACCATGGTTGATTACAGGTGATTGAAATCTTGGTCAGAAACCTTGAGGGCAACTGAAACAGAAAGCAAAACTGTGGATCAGGGGAAAACTACCATATTTATGAATTTCTGTTTACTTTTTGGTGTTGGGTCATTGCCAACCCACATGACAAGGAAAGTCACATTGTATTCCCTTTAGGAGTCCATTGGTTCGCCTTGTGATGGAAGCATGAATAGTGCAGGGAGGCCCAGGTTAAACAAGTGAAGGGGGCTGCTGTGGAGAGTGTGGGAAGGAAGGAGGGACGTGGGAAGTCACAGTTGACAATGGAGCACACCCTGCTTGCCGGCCAGGATAGGACGAAGGTATGATTGGGGCACCAGGGCTCCTCAAGAATCAGGGGAAACTGAGACTACCCCGTGAGCCCACCCAGGAACAACTGGCTGGTGGCTGCTCCAGCATCTGGCCAAGGCATTGCTCAGCAGGTGGGATTTGGAAACTTGGGCACCCCAGAGTCTGGAGCCCAGGGCCAGCATGTGTGTCAGGATTGGTGATGTGGCCCAGGAAAGGTGCCAAGGCCCACCCCTCAGACCTGCATCCACCCTGCTGTGCTGTGTTCTCTGTCTGCTCTGGTCACGTCAATCAAAAGGCTGCAAGAGACAATCGAGAAAACGGCAGACAAGATCTAGGCCAGGGAGATGAAAGTTATCCATTTTGGATGCCAGAGAGGGTGAAGGGCAGAGTAAGGAAGCAGCAGGCTTTGGATTTGTTGAGTTTGGGGTCCCGATGAGGCACCCAGGTAGCACGATGAGTTCTGGAAACAAAGCAGGAGTTATACATGCAGCTTTGGGACTCTCATGGTGAAAACTGCAGGTCAACAATAAAAGATTTTGCAGTCTAGTGAGCCACGTGGGACAATTAAATCAGGTCTGGAAGGTCGTGACCTAGTAACTAACACTTGAAGCCGGCCTTGAAAACTGTCCGAACAGGACCGTGCTGGGGTGGTGCCAGCTGCCACTTTGGGCCCAAGAACATGGGCCATGGAGGAGCTTGGCTCTGCAGTGGTGCAGGAAAGCCACGTACTCCTTTGTGCAAACTCCTCTGCCATTGACTCGTTGGTCCTTTTGCAACTGATTTTTCTTGAGTGTGAAATGACGGAAGACAATCAAGCCAGAGCCCAAGTGCTTCATCTGCTGTTAGTTTCTTTAATTGTATTTCCTACACATTCTTTATAAATAGATTAAAGCAAGACACTATGTTCTTTAAATTGTGCATTTCTGTTGCTATGGAAACAGTTGCTTCCATCCCCCACCAGCCTAGACATAAAGTAGAAGTTAGCACCTGCTTTTCCAGTCAGGTGAATTGTCTACTAATCCTCATCATCTAAGAAAGTATCCCTGAGTGGGTCAGGATAACCTGATGATGGCACGTCTTTAAGAAAAACATCAGGTGAGCAGCTGTGATTTCTAGAAGACACGGTCCATCTTGGGTCACCTTTCAAATAAGCAAATCTATGAATTCATAGATTCATGGAATGTTAGAACTGGAGAGAGAAGACTCTAAAGAGATAATTTTAAATCACCTAACAGTGTGCCTTCAATGCATTAATTAGTCTCTACGGGAACGCTGAAATGAAATTATTTGTTTGAACATTAGCACTGAGCTGGAGCAGACACAGGTCATCACCCTGGAACATGGCATGACGCCTGCCACACGGAAGGGACTCAGCAAACATTTCTCTGTGAAAGAATGAAGCTGTCCACTCTTCCAGGCCAGTGGGGGATAGGAGCATAGGGTGTAATGTTCTATGCCACATGCTCAGATATGGGTCTCTACAAAGTGTCCTGAGACGGTACAGTGGATCACGTCTCTGCCTCTTTTGTTTTTTTGCAAACGGTGAGGAGATTAAATGCAGGGCATTGGATAAGAAGATGTTTGCCAATATTATGGTACTATTTCGTGACAGAACTGAGTCGGGCCTAGGTTTCTTGAATCCCAGGACGATAGCTTTTTCTGTATTACAGTGACTCCATAAGGGTGCTTCTAAAACTAACAGGTGTAAGAATCTCTTGATCCTACGGGTTGAAGGTGGAAAGGAAAGGGCTGAGGCAGCCCCACTGCCTGGGTAGTAGAACTCAGGGGGCTACTGTCAGGGACAACATTGTCCAATGTCAGGCCTGTGTCACTCCATTGAAGGAACAGTTTTCCAGGAAAAAGAGCCTCATTGGCCTAGCTGAGGTCCAGGGCTGACCTCGCAGGAAGGAAGTATGAGAACTTTGAAGAACAGGTCCAGGCAGGCTGTGTCCCCTGGGGCTGGTAGACCACCAAGATGAAGTTACTTTCACCAGAAGCAGGACCACACACTGGGCTGTCAGGAGAAACAGACAGATGGTGGGTAAAGACTCCCTCTCCGGAAAAATGACCATACATCATCTGCAACCAGTCAGCCAACTATTTACATCTCACTTTTTCTATTGCCACCTGCTTGGCGGAGGCCACGCCCTTCTCACATGCTGCGCAGGCTAAGCCGGCTTCCTGCTCCACATTGCCCCCTGCAGTCTGTTCTGCACACAGCGGCTTAAGAGAGGCTTTTAAAACGACTGTTCACACCTGTGCTCACAACTGTCCCTTGGAGTCCCATCATCCACGTGCAAAGTCCACACTTTGTAAGGTGCCTGCCCCCTGCCTGCCCCCCCCCCCGACTTCTCCATCCTCTTCTGCTCTTCTCTCCTTGGCTTTCTGCACTCCAGCCACGCTGGCCTCCCCCCCCATTTCCTGCACATGTCCAGATGTTCTCTATCTCAGGGTCTTTGCCTTTCTCCTCTCTGCTGCACAATTGCATTGTTTATTCCCTTGCTTTATTCAGATCTCTGCTGAAGTTTCATCTTCTCAAAGAGAGCTTCCATTCCATGTTACCTGAAAAAGCGACCTGCCAGCTTGGTCATTCCCCAGGCTTTTAACTTTATTATTTACAGGAATATATATCTGTTCAAGGTTTTTTTCTTCCCTCATTAGCACGTAAGCAGCATGAGGGCTTCTTTTGTAACTCAGGAGCCCAGGAAGCAGTTGGCACTAGTAGGTATCATAGAAAGAATGAGTGAGTTTAACACACACACACACACACACACACACAAGCACACGTTTGCCTATGATTTCAGAGCATTTCCCGGCCCTCTGAAGCTCGAGAGGGGGCTATGCATCTTGAGTAGAAACCTCTGCTATGGACCAAGCATCTCCAACACTGAGGGAGAAGGGTCCCAGTGATTCAGGAACTCCCAGCACTCTCTTCCTTCTCCCCAACCTTGCTTTTCAGAACAGGACAATATTATCCTATTTTCTATCCCTGGGTGACAAAAGTGAAATCATAGACAAGTTAAATTAACAGTAAAAAGAACAATAATTAGCACCTGTCCATAATATAACATGCTACGTATAAGTGACTATAATATCACTTGATAAATACAAGGACAGAACAAAATTTCAGTTCAATGTAACAAATATTTTTTGAGCACTCACTATATGCCAGCTAATCTGCTAGGTGCTGGGAGAATGGCAGTAAAGAACAATGGCATATATTCAGGCTTACAGTCAGGAGGGTCTAGACAGACAGTAAAACTAGACATGCTACCTACAGTATTCATGATAAGGTGACAAGGACTACAGAGAAAAATAAGATCAGGGAAGGGGAATGGGAAATGTCATTAATGGAAAGTTTGGAATTATAAATAAGATTTTTAGAGAAGACTTTCTTGTTAGGACAATAGGCTAAAGGCAGTGGAAGAGAATATGAAGCTATCTGGGGAAGAATGTTCCAGGAAGAGGAAATAGCAAGTGCAAAGGCCCTGAGCCCTAATCTAATTAGTCACAGTTAAGAGGTCCATCTTAGCTAAGAGGTACATGTGGCTGGGATGGAGGGAGCAATGAGAGATGAGAAGGAGATTTGGTCAGATCAGAAGACATATGGCCTTGGGTATCTTTATAAGGACTTTAGCTTTTACTTGGAGTAAGAGAATTCTTTGGAATTCCGTGAGCAGAGGAGCAACATGCTGAACAGGATCACATGGGCTGATGTGTCAAGAGTGAAATGAAGGTAGCAAGCAGTGAAGAAGGGAGGTCACCAGGAAGATCAAGCATCACCAAACAGACAACACCCACCTCATTCAATCTCCTGTCCTGGGGGGCACCCCCCTAGGAAGGCTTCCATTGCTGTGGACCAATAATGTCAGGCTGGGGTGAGGCTATTCCTGCTAGTTATGCCCCAAACTTCCCAAACAGACAAAAAAGATGTGTATTTGCTCCTTCCATGTTGACAGACCCCTAGAGAGTTTTCTCAGCTGTAGTTGGACAGCTGGCAAGGGGCTAGGTGACAGGGAGGAAGGGGAGAACAGGTGTTTAAATCAGAAGCCACCTCACAAGTGGAAATTAGTTAAATTCAGTCAATTGCTGACTGATTTTATGTTATAGGACTCAAACGCTCTGAGGCTCAGTCAATCGAAACCCTGTTTCAAAAATGAGCCAGTTATGGATGGATCTGCTGTTCTATTATTAAAAGAGATGGATCTGTTCAGAGAGTAACATATATAACATTAAAAGCCCGCTTGGTGGGTGAATGTACTCACTTTTTTCTCTTTTTTATTTTTTTTTAAATTTAGTGCATAAGACCTACAACTGAATTCTGGAGAAGGTCAAGACCTGAGAAGTTCCCATGACAAGGCATTTAGGTATCACATGACCACTGTCATTTACTAATCCAGAAATCGAGGCTCAGAGAGCACCAGTTACTCCAGTGAACACTACAAATTTTAGTAGTAAAATTACTACTTAATCACAGTAAATTAATTATTACTACTTATCACAGTAAAGTTTTATTTCTCTCATCACAGACCAGTGTGGGTAGGCAAGGGGGCTCGGCTCCACAGAGTCCCTCTGGAACCCAGGCTCCTCCCACCTTTGGGCTCCTCTTTCCTCCAAGCCCTCAGGGACATCTTGGTTTTGCTAGGGAGAGAGTATGAGCACCACACTGAGGAGGTTTTTAGGGGCTGGACTTAGAAGTGGCACATCTTTTTTTTTTTTTTTTTTTTTAACATTTTTTTATTTGTTTAGTAGTTTTTGGCTGGGGGCTAGGTTTGAACCCGCCACCTCCAGCATATGGTGCCGGCGCCCTACCCATTTAAGCCACAGGCGCCATCCCTAAGTTTGCCCTTTTTTTTTTGGCCAGGGCTGGGTTTGAACCTACCAACTCCGGCATATGGGGCCAGCACACTGCTCTGTTGAGCCACAAGTGCCGCCCTTAGAAGTGGCACATCTTTTGTCACCCTCTTTCTTTTCACAGATATTGGTGAGCATCTACTAGATACCAGAGCTCTGGGGAGAGATAAGCTGAAGCAAGCATGGACCCGCAGGGCCTGTGGGTTGTGTTCAAGGTTGAGAAGGAGACATAAGTACAGTCACACACTGCGCCATGATGGGGGTTTAGGTCCATGACGACCACATATACTCCTGCAGTCCCATAAGATTATAGCACCTTTTACTGTCCCTTTTCTATGTCTAGATATGTTTAGATACACAAATACCTAGCACTGTTTTGCAAAGGCCTGCAGGATTCCGTACAGTCTGTGCTGTGCAGGCTGTAACCTGGGAGCCACAGGCCATGCCACACAACCTGGGTGTGCAGTGGCGGCACCATCTAAGAGTGTGTAAGTGCACTCCATGTACACTCTAGATGCCCTGATGTCCACGTGCTCGCACAATACTGAACTCATCTGGCAATGCATTTCTCGGAATGTAGCCTTGCCCCCTAAGTGGCGTATGACTGTACTTAGAACCTCGGCAGACAGACAAACGTCCCAAGTGTGGGCAGAGAGCTCTGGAGAGAGCCTGAGGTGAGGAGCAGGAGAGAACGGGTGGGATTGCGCTCTCGTATCTCATATTGAGAGGTGCATTCTCCTGAGCTTATTTCTGCCCCCACAAGGCAGGAAGGTGATCTTCTTCAGGGGTGGAGTGAGCATTTCTGACGCGGCTGCTGTGGTGTGTTATTACACTCCATGTATGCTATTTCTCTGTTCTTTGGTCAAGAGGGGCCAGCGATGGCCACAGGAGGGGCAGGTAGCTTCCTTCTGGGGAGGCAGAGAAGGTTGATGCAGGTGGCATCTGAGCTGAAGCCTAAAAGATCAACTCATCACTGTATTGGGACATCTGAGGCTCAACTCTGGGCTGATGGGAAAATTCCCCATTCATAGGGCAGTGGATTGAGCCACGGTGTGTTAGTTTCCTATTGCCACTGTTACAAGTTACCACAAACTTAGTGGCTTAAACACAAATTTACTGTCTTTCAATTCTGGGGGTCAGAAGCCTGAAATGGGTTTCACCGGGCTAACATCAAGGTATTGGCAGGACAGCATTCCTTCTGGAAACCTGAGGCAACTCCCTTGCTTTTTCCACCTTCTGAAAGCCACCCATATTTGTTGGCCCATAACCTGCTCTCAAAGCTGGAAGTACAGTGTCGCAAATCTCTGCCCAAGTCTGAGCCCCTGCCTTCCTCTTATAAGCACTTCCATGACTATGTTGGGCCTAATCTGGATTGTCCAGAATAATCTCATCTCCGCAAAGCTCCTTTTGCCATGTTAGATAACATATTCACAGGTTCCAGGATCAGAATGTGTACATCTTGGTAGGGCTGGGGGTGAATCTGTTTTTCATGGAGTTCTCACTCTATTAAATACCTCGTGCTGACTTGGCTAGGGGGAAGAGCATCCTGTGCCTTGTTCAGTATAATTTCTGCTGGGTACCACTTCGGGCCTGTGCAACACGAGTTTGTGTCTCTAACTTCCCAGGTGCAGGAGGGGGGAAGAGAGGTACACAGCTGATGTCTCGCCACCTGCCATTCATTCCTTTCCCAAGTCTGTATAACCCTGGAAATTCTATACAGTACATTTAGTTGCTTTAATTGAAGGCCTTGATTCTTTCAAAAGAATATGCAAAAAGAAACAAAAAAAGAATGAAATGGTGTTTGTGGGGAAGGACTAACATTTCTTGCAGTTATGAATTGTTTGGCCTGGAGTATGAATCGGCTTTTGATTATTTTTGTTGTTGAGAAAACAATTCATGGAGACAAGAAGCGGGTAAAGTATTCAGTTGTGTTGAAGGAATGGAATCCATCTCACAGTATGTGGGGTGGGGTGGGGACAGGAGCTGGAGAAAGGGAGTGTAGGATGTGATGGTAGTCTCTAACCCACCAGGTGTGGGTATTCTAGACCAGCATTTCTCACTATGCTCACACAGAATTAATACAAGTTTATTCAGATCCTGCCATTTGAATGGATAAGGTGGCTCGTCTCAACTGCTGTGCCCGGCGCCATTCGACGCCCTCTAGTGGAGAGGATCTGAACAACTCCAGACACACACCTGTGTCCCCAGAGCCATGTTCATCCTGGAAAAGGATGGGAAGAGAGGACCCAAGGGATGTTCTCCCTGCCCCAATGTCATTATCCAAGCACTGGTGTTGCTGGACCAAGGAGTCTGTCCTCTTGTCACCCAAGCCAATCAATGGAGAAGTGGATGAGAAGTCAACAGTTTTGCTTTCATTGACAGAAAAGCCAGCAATTCTGGAAGACAGCAAGGATATCTCCTCCAAGAGCTGTTCTGCCCTCCTGTTTTTTTTAAAATTATTATTATTATATTTATACTCTCACAGTAAAGCAAGCATCAGCAATGTTATTACTCATCAGAGTATACATTAAATGGATTTCTCCTCATAGGTTACAAGGCTACACAATATCCCCCTATCTTAAAGTGGTTATATCTTTGAAGCATTCTTAGTTTAGATTAAATTTATAGTTTGGTACTATTTTACTAAGTGCCCTTCATATACTGGGTTCTTGACGGGCACCACGGTACTTGGAGCACCCATTTTCCTACCTTTATCTATGACAGCAGGTCTTGGATATGAATAGACAATCCAGATGGCAGCACACAGGCTCATCCGGCCCTGCCTGGGCCTGCCCAGCAGTGTCCTGTATGTAATGATTATTTAGGATAACAGTGGTCACTACCAGTAGGACTGATGTCACCTCTCCTGTGTTCCTCAGATCTTTAAGTATCTGCCACACTTGGTGGCACAGCCTCAGGGCTGTCTCAGCACGAATAGAGCACTAATTATTGAGCTGGTTTTGCAGGGTGAGAGTTATGGAGAGTCTAGACAATACATTGGATTCAGGATAGCATGCTTCTTCCCCAGCACGAAAGGGAGCCATAGGTCAGTATGGACTTTCTACTGCTGTTGACTTAAGGCTTAGTGTTTGATTGGGGTGAGATAAACTAAGGTTTATCTTAGTGTTGAGTTAAACCTTAGTGTTCAATATGGGATAAGCAGGGGGCGCGTTTAGGTGACTAGAAGTAAGTGACCTAAAGGAGAGAGGTTGTCACTATTTAAGCTCCACCCCTCAAAAAAATATAAAGCAGGAGGCACTGTGTTAGTTTGCTCTGGTGCCATAAAAAATGTCAGACTAAGTGGCTTAACAGAAATGTATGTTTGTAAAGTTCTGGAGGCTGGAAGTCCAGGATTGAGGGATCAACAGGTTGGTTTCTCCTGAGGCCACTCTCTACTCCTTCCAGATGGATGGACCATGTTCCTTGGGGGAAATGCATGGAGAAAGCAGGCCTGTTTGGAGAAAAAAAAAAAGAAAACAAATGGAAACAAATACTGTCTAGCAAAATATACATACTAGGAAACATACACATCAGAAAGAATGCTCACTAAAAATCCTCCCTCCCTAAAAATATTCTCTGGGAAAAATATTCATTATGAAAATGTTCACTGTGGAAATATTGAGTAGGAAAAACAATCACACTTAGTATCAAAAATACGTATAGAAATATATCCTTAATTGAACAAATACCTTCTAAGAAAATATACTTGGGAAAATTATGCTATATTCATCTTGAAAACAGCCTTTGACTATGTACTTGCCTTGGAGATCAGAAAATTATCATGTACTTTGTGTACATCATGAGTCATGCATTCTTCTGAAAATTTCACATCTATTCGCTTACTTATTCCTCATTAGAGCTCTGTGAAGTAGGTTTTATTCCATGCTCCATTACTTTTGGGGAAACTTGATGCACAGAGGGTGAGTTAACTTGTCCAAGGTTGCACAGGGAGTAAAGGACAGCTGTGGCTTTGAACTCAGTGATTCATTCATTTATTGAGCACCTAACATGGGCCAAGCACTGTGTTAGGCAATAGAGTTTGACACTGAATTAATTACAAATCCTGGTTTTAAGAATTAACTTGAGAGCTGGATGCAGTGGCTCACTCCTGTAATCTTAGCACTCTGGGAGGCTGAGGCTGGTGATTTCTTGAGCTGAGGAGTTTGAGACCAGTCTGAGCAAGAGCAAGACCCTGTATCTACTAAAAATAGAAAAATTAGCTGGGTGTCATGGTGGGTGCCTGTAGTTCCAGCTACTTGGGAGACTGAGGCAAGAGGATTCCTTAAGCTCAAGAGTCGGAGGTTGCTGTGGGCTATGACTCTCTCTCTACTCAGGATGACAGAGTGAGAATCTGTCTCAAAAAAAATTATAATTAACATGAGAGACAGATACACAAAAAGACCATGAAACTACAGGGAAACAAGACTTTAGACATTCACCTCCATATGGGAAACTGAGCAGACTGAAGTTCCCTTGTGTGTTTATAAAAGAAGCTACTGTCTTGGACTTGCAGAAAGCCACAGTCTCCTGGGAATAACAGCTGCTGTGAAAACACTCGGGAGACCACTCATGGTGCCTGGGAGAAGCAAAAGCCCAGGGGAAAGTATTCACCAAGACATGTACCTGGCGGGGTGCTGTTTTGAGCCCTAGTCTGATAGGGAGGCCTGTCTCCTTTGTCCGGTCCAGGCCCATGCTCTAGGCCACAGGAGTGCAGTTGTGATGGCCAAGTCATGCAATGGGAACCTAGTTGCAAGGGGGAAACGAATGGAACCTGGTGGGAGTTCTGAGTTCTCTTGGCTTTTAAAAGAACATTCCCTTGGTTATGACATAATATCACCCATCTGTTAGCTCCATGAGGTCAGAGTTCCCTGCCTGTGTAGTTCATCTCTGCATCTCCTGTGCTTAGAAAACTTAGTGCTCAATAAATAAATATTTTCAAAGGAAGAGATGTCGACCATAGTTATGCACAGTTGTGAACTTGACGGATGTTAGATTCAGATGATCTAACTGGAATCACGGCTCTGCCATTTCCTGGCTGGGCAGCCTTGGCTGAGATACTTGCTAACTCTGAGCCTCAGTTTCTTCCTCCATGCAGTGGGGACAATAATATCTTTCTTTTATGGCTCTTGGGGGAATGCCATGAGGTGGTGCCTGTTGAGTACTCAGCATAGAGCCTGACACTTGGAAGATGACCAAAAAATAGTCAGAACTGATCTCTTTCTTCATGATGTTTATAGTCAGGTGGGTCAGTCGCCAGCCCTCCCAGCAAAAATTCACAATAGAGGCAGGGCCCAGAAAGGCTGATTATTCAGGTCTAGAATCTGCAACTCAAGTTTTCCTAACTCACTGTCATCTCTAGAGATTAAGTGTGCTGTAGGGTTCCATCTGCTTCTGTAATAAAACATAAATTATTAAAACCATAAAATATTGATGAACTGTTTTATAAAACAGAGGGGTTTTAATGTATTGATCATGAATTGAGAAAGCCTTAATGAGTTTCAGGAGGAAAAGTAATCGGGCGATGATGGTGCGTTGATGCCTTCTGTGCCTCTGAAGGAGAAGCAGTTACGAGAATAAGTTCCTCTTGTCCCATTTTGCACCCCTGTCATCTGGCATTTGTGCCATGGTACACTTAAAACCTATGCTTCCACGAACATTAAAAGGCAACCAGAGAGAGAGAGGGAGGGAGGGAGTGGGGAAAAATTCCCTTGTTAAAAATCAATGAAGTATTTTGGTATTATTTAGTTAGTTCTTTGGGTGGCTCCGGCAGATTCTGGAAAATTGGTGATTAACATTGAAGCTGTTTTCCTTCTTGCATGACCCCATCCCATGAGATTCTCTCATTGAAGTTCAGGAAGAATCCTCTGTCCTTTTCACTTTAGAATAAGGGTCTAAGCACTGGCACTGAACTTGCAGGTCAATGCTCTCACGTGACAGTGAGAAAATCAGAGCCCACAGAGAGGAAATACGTTATCCAAGATCTCACAGTTAATTGGTATTAAGACTTGGCCTGGCAGCCAGGACCGCTGACTGTGATGCTGGTGATTCTTCTACTTTCTCACCATAAGGGAGGACTTTGGGATGGTGAGAGCTGATCCAATGCCAAGGTGGCTTTTGAGGGTCAGTCTTGGTGAACAGCACGGAGGCAGAGACTGGATGACTTCTCAACATCTTGGAAGTCACTCCATTGGTCTTCCACAGCCGGCTTGTTGATCTTCAAAATCTCCCAGGTAAGACTCAGGGCGGCCACTTTGGGCACAACTACATTGCTGTGACTCTGAAGAACATCTCCAGCGAGGTGCAGAGCCTGTGCCAGTTACTGATGACACCCTCCCAGCCACTGTGTAAAATAGGAAAGGAACATGGCAGTGTTGGTGAGGACCCAGGCTCAGGAAAGTCAACAGGATTGCTCAGGCTTACCCAGCTCACTGGTGACAGAATCAAGGGCTAGAACCATTATCTTTGGAGAACTAGATTCCTATTCCTGGACAAACACCATGCTGCCTTTCAATTGCGTATGGAGGAGTTCACTTCTGGGGCAACAGTGACGGGTTGCAACGAGACCAGCTAAGACAAAGGGGAGGGTTGCTAACTTCATTTTGCCATAACATATGTTAGGTGGGATCCTTGCTGGGAAGTTGGCAGGAAGGGCACTGCCAGAACTGCAGCTAATATTTACTGAGCACTTTCTATGCGCCTGGCAACTACGCCAAGTTCTTTACTCCCGTGAGCTCACTTCTCCTTCAGAGCAACTATTTACACGAGAAATATTATCAGCCCCATTTTACAGAGGAAAGCACAGTCAGGCTGAGTTGGAGAGTGAAGCCAGGATTGGAGCCCAGTGAGATGGACTTGGGAGCCTGTGCTCTTGCTACTCATTTGATACCACTGACCTTTTGTTTCTTCTTGAAGATGTCACTTGTTGAAGCCACAACCCTGATCACTTCTTCCTGGTCTCTTTCACTCACCCCCTTTCTTGCTGCCCCCCAGGATGTGGGGTACCCAGAATCCTCTCATGGCCCTCAGTTCTTTTCACTAGACATGGGCTCTCTGGGCAATCTCGAGTAATTGCATGCATTTTTGCATGCATTGGTATTAAGTATGCTGCTGATTCTCAATTCTGTTTTACCAGCCCTGAACTCTCTGTGGTAACAGGGTAATGCTGGTCTCATAGAATGAGTGTTCCCTCTGCTTTTACTTTCTGTGAGAGATTGTGTAGGATTGGTGTTATTTATTCCTTAAATGCTTGGGAGAATTTGCCACTAAAACCACTGAGGGTAGAAATTTCTTTTTTGGAAGGTTTTAAATACCAAATTCAATGTCTTTATTAGTTATAAGTCTATTCATATTATCTATTTCATCTTGAAAAAGTTATAGTAGTTATAGTTTGTGGCTTTTCAAAGAATTGGTCTATTTCTTCCAATTAGTCAAATTTGTGTGAGTAGAGTTATTCATAATATTCCTTTTTTATCCTTGTAATATCTGTAGGGTCTGCAATGATATTCCCTCTTTCATTTCTGGATATTGATAATTTGTGTCTTCTTTTTCTTGATCAGTCTCAATTGTTGAATTGATCCTTCTTTACTCCAGATAATTTTCTTTCCTTTACAGCCTATTCAGTGTAGCCACTCCAGCTTTGTTTGAATTAGTTTCTGCAAGATAGGACATTTTTCATTTTTTTACTTTTAACCTATCTATAGCATTATATTCAAAGTGAGTTTCTCACATACAGCATATAGTTGGGTCATGTATTTTTATTCATTCTAAAAATCTTCGCCTCTTATTTAGATTATTTACATTAAATGTAATGATTGATGTGTTTTTATTTGGATTTGTCATTTTATTTTTCATTTCCTGTTTCTTTTGTTTTTATTCCTTTATTTCCCCTTTCTTGACCTCTTTTGGGTTACTGTAATGTTTTTTCATGTACTACTTTAATTGATCTATTTAGCTTTTGAGCATATCTTTTAACACTCAAAAAAGGAATAATAATACACACAGCTAACCTGTCACATTCGACTTATAATCAATATTTCATTACTCCAAGTGAAATACAGAAAACTTAGCCTCAAGTAAATTCCTCTTCCCTTCCTCCTTTATTTTTCTCATCTATTACATCTACACTTGTTAAAAACTCCACCAGAAAAATATTATATTTTTATTTTCAAGTATGAGATACATGTTTACAAACACAAAAGGAGAGATTTATTTCTTACATTACCATGATATTTTAAAATTTCTTTTGCTCTTCCTTTATTCTTTTTAGTTATTTTTAATTGAAAAAGAATAATTGTATATATTCACGGGTATAATGTTTTGTTATACATGTATAAATAAATTGTGGAAAGATTAAATTAAGCCAATTAACATATCCGTCACCTCACCAACTTACCTTCATTCTTTTTTTTTTTAATATAGCCTTCATGGCATTTTCTTTTTTTTTTTTATTCCAGTGGTAAGACAGAATTTATTTACAGAAAAGAATACAGAAAACACTAAAGCTCCTGGTAGAGAGAGAGAACTCAAGAACTCAAAAGCTCTCTCCGTTTCTCTCCCGGTCTTCCCCGTCTCCCCCTTTAGACTTTTAG
>CAUYRH010004920.1:0-21101 GCA_963574655.1 Perodicticus potto | reverse complement strand
CAGGCTGATGCTTTCAAGAGTGTTCCCCGCACTTTCTTCTAGTATTTTTATAGTTTCATGTCTTAAGTTTAAATCTTTAATCCAGTGAGAGTCTATCTTAGTTAATGGTGAAAGGTGTGGGTCCAGTTTCAGTCTTCTGCAGGTCACCAGCCAGTTGCTGTATTTCTTGATCACTTCCATGAGTCTCATGGTTGAGTCCTTGGGATTTTCTAACTATGCTAGCATTTCATAAGCAAAGAGCAATAGTTTGACCTCTTCTGTTTCCATTTGGATACCTTTGATATCCTTCTCTTGCCTAATTGCATTGATGGGGACTTCCACAGTGGACATCCTTGTCTGGTCCCAGTTCTAAGTGGAAATGTTTTCAGTTTTTCTCTAGTCAGTATGATGTTGGCTGTAGATGGCTTCTATCAGTTTAAGAAATGTCAAAAAAGGATGCTGAATTTTGTCAAATGCTTATTCTATTTCTATTGAGAGGGTCATATGGTCTTTGTTTTTGCTTCTGTTTATGTGATGAATTACATATATGGATTTGCATATGTTGAACCCACCTTGCATCCTTGGAACGAAGCCCACCTGATTGTAATGTTTTATATTTTTCTGATGTGTAGCTAAATTGTGTTTGCTAGGATTTTATTATTTTTGCTAGGGTGATATTTGCTTTGTAGGAGTTGTGGAGGTTTCCTTTGTCTTCTCAATGTTTTGGAATAGGTTCTGCAATATTGGTATGAGCTCCTCTTTCAAGGTTTAGTAGAATTCTGGTGTGAAGCTGCCTGGTCCAGGACTTTTTTTTGTTGGAAGTTTTTTTATTGTTATTGCAATTCCAGTGCTTGATAATGATCTGTTCAAGTGGTCTATTTCTTCCTGGTTGAGTCTAGGGAGGTAGTGTGATTCCAGGAATTGGTCCATTTCCTCCACATTTTCAAATTTCTGGGTATAGAGTTTTTTGTAGTATTCAGTGGTGACCTTTTCTCTCTCTGTGGTAACTATTATTTCCTCCCCCTTTTTTCTTTTTTGTTCTGATGGAGCTCATGAGAGATCTTACTTTTCTGTTTCTAGTTAATCTGGCCAAAGGTTATTGATTTTCTTTTCTTTTCAAAGAACCAACTTTTTGTATTTTTAATCTTCTGAATGGTTCTTTTGTTTTTGATTTAATTCTGTGTGATAAAAGTTTAAATTCCAGGGTCCTTGCTTTGTGCCCACTGTCTGTGAAGAAATTTAGTCCGAGAATCCAAGTTCCACTGGAGGCTTAGGTAATGAGGATAACCCTTGGAGGCTTCCAAAGTAAAACAGAACAACTAGGAAATGAAAATCCAAGATAGATTTTAAGGCTTTCTCAATTCTTTCTTTGTACCTGGTTGATTTTGCAGAGATATCGGCTATGCCTGTATATAATTAAAAGGAGTATTTTTCCTTAGCCTCTTAAGAAAGACCCTACCCCCACCAGGAGCACAGTTTTTTGAGTAAAAGTACTACAAATAATCTTACAAGATGATCCATTTATTAATATGGTATGTCATATTTAAGATAAGTCCTTCACTTCTGGACAAAACAACTTTAATATTCGATCTGCAGATTAGTAATCTCTTACATAAACATCTCTAATTCATGGTCTGGCATCCATACTTGGAGTTTATTCTGCAGTGAAAACTTTCCCAAGATGGAACTTGTGACCAGAAGAGTAAGTAATGCAGATGGCTGCATTCTGGGATGGGGTTGGATATCACATCTGGGCTCTTGGATGTAAGCAGAATGGAAGTGTTGGCAGAGCATGGGACTTTCAGTGGTGGGAGGACCCAGTTTGTCTCCACTCCACTTGGGCAATACTCATCCAAGATAGGGGCCATAAGGGCTGAGGTCCAGGAAAGTCAGTATAGCAGCCTTCATTGAGAATATGCCTTCTGAGGAAGAATCTTTCATAGAAAACCCTCTAGTACTGTTGGACCTTGCCTCTTAGCTACTGCCCCTTTCCTGAACATGCCTCAATCTCCTGGTTACTAGTGTTGTAGAGCTTGGTTTCTTCCTCTCTTTGTCTCCTATTGTCCTATTGTCATCCTTTATGGTTTCAATGGATGAATGGCAATGTAGTAGAGCAGAAAGAATGTTGCTTTAAAGTTATGATAGACAATTTCAAATCTCAACTCTGCTGTGTATGCATTGTAAGATCTTGGGAAAGTTACTTACTCTCTTGTGCCTATTTCTTCATCTGTAACATGGATAATGATCCTTATGTCTATGATCAAGGCTTATAAAGCTCGAGAGAGCAAATGCTTGTAAAAATTGGTAGAAGGCTAAGTCTTCAATAAACATCAGCTATTACTATTGCTGAACTAAAGGATTCTCTTCAGGCAATGTAAAGATTATACTGAGTGAACATGAAGTGAACTATATTATAGAAGCAGTGGTAGGCAAAACAGCAGAAGACAGGCAAAATACCTTGTTAAGTGGTCTAAATCTTTCCCAAAAGGGGAACAGTTAGATAAATTGCAGGGTATATGCTAGAATTGTATTGTGGAATTCAAATGTCATTTGTGGTTGTCCTCTGAGATTCAAAATTGGCTTGAATCATATCCTACACACAGTGACAAGTCCCAGAGGACAATCCCATAAGGACTTGGTGGTGGGGGTGGAGAGAGGCTGTAGTTTCCTTATTCATTTCTGTCACTTCCACAGCACTTCAGCATGTGAATGACCTTGCTGTGCTGTCTGCATACTTTCTGCTTCCCTACTTATACCACATTGAACCCTACCCTCATTTGCCCACTCCCCAAGACAATGCTGATAAAAAGCTGTGTATCAGCTTTTACTGCAGAATTGGAACAATGAAGAGGACTTATAGCTTAGCAACACAGTTTGTAAAAGTCCTTCACCCTCTTGCCACCAGGGAGTCTTTTAATAAGACTCCTCTCTGGAGGTTCCAGTGTCCAGTCCTGTGGCTTAGTTCCAATTTCTGTCTTCTGTTGTTTTACCCTCCAATCTCTGCAAACTATCTCTTCAGAAATGATTTGAAGTGGGTCTCCTTCTTGATGGGGGGGTGTATCACTTTCTATTATAAATACGTCTATAAAAACATTTTCTGAAACAAACGCAATTTTGCCTTAACGAGAACCCTTATGCTATGTCCTGTTGTATATTTACATATCTATAAGCTCTTTTAGGGCTGAAGCCTGTGCCGGATCTATGTCTTGGGAGGCAGAACAATACACTGCTTCATAATCCATGTGCTGGAGTTAAACTGCCTGGGCTGGAATATGACTCTATACTTACTAGTCATGTAACATCTTAGGAAGTGGATTATAGAGAAGATTGAAATAAGATAATACAGTTAATAAACTTAAACCAGTGTCTCAGACATTCACTGGGCACTCAGTAAATATCTGCATCAGTTACTCTTGGGTGGACCATTTGCTGTTGGTTTGCAGTGACCGAATTGATGAATGGCGGCATTTGCCATTCCAACCTGGCAAGAGGCCTTTAATTACACTGGATGTGAGTAACCAGTTTCCTGATGACATAGAAAGATGAAGAATGGGTTTCAGATAAATTTTTCCTTGATAAGATTGTAGTTCACATATCTGAACACTTAAATAAAGGAAAATTTTTACATAACCAGGCTTGAGAAAAGAGTGGAAAAGAGTTACAACAGTTTCATCTAAACAGTAACACAAGCCACAAACCCTGTTAAAGCTTCCTTTCCCATTACTAACTGCTTAACAATGAAGGTTCATTTGGGGGCTTCTTTTGATAAACAGAATAAAACAAGGCAAGTTTAAAAATTATTTATTTGAATTTCAGAGAAAGAACAAGTATTGCATTATAAAGACTTGCTTCAAAGTATGAAATTGTCTGTTATTATTTCTTTAGGTACTATAAACCAACATATACCATTTTCTCCCCTACCCTCCTTATTTGTAACATGTTCTTAAATTATCATGGCTACAAACTTGGAAAGAAAATACTAGTGAAATAGCACTCCAACACTCTCTCCTCAAGTTCTAATGGTTCCATAAGTGAAGCACTGTTACCTCAATCATACTTGGCAACATGATTGGAACAGGAAACTAGTATCTCTGAGGCTAGTAGTACCCAGTAGTTTCCATCTAAAACTCTTTTTCCTCATCATCTCCTCTATCCTGGTGTCTGGCCTGGAAATTAGGGCTGAGTATGAGTTAACATGGTTTAATATACATTTGCTGTGAAAGTTAAACTGCTCCTCTCATACTGGGGTATATGCCCAGCCTCCTGGTTTATTTAACTAATGGTCGCCAACTTCCCCGGGGGCAACAGTGTGGTGTTTGTTGACCTTGGTATTATGATTTATTTACTCCTTGGATCTCAAGCCTAATGTAAGCCTTTTAGTGTAATAAATCCTTAATGCTTAAAGTTAGCAAAGCAATATGTTGAAAATGATGTCCACTGTGTGACAGTGGCTAGCCATGACATGATTCATACATAAGAATGAACTTCCTGATACCTTTGTCATTCTTTTTATAAATTCTATTGCACCTGACAGCTAACAACAGATATTAGAACAAACTGCTAAAAGTTTTAGTCTTACCCAAAATAAACTTTCTTTTAAGCTTATTTATTAAAAATATAAATTAATAGGACACATTCTGCTAGGGAAAATGTTTTTCTTTTATGTGCATAGTTCTTTTTGGACTCTCGTAACGTCTTTAGGTAGTCTAGTATTCTATTCCCCAAATAATTAAAACTCAATCACAAACCCTGTGAGTGGGGGAAAACAGGTATTTCACAAACAGGAGTGGGGGAATAACAATTTTAATTGTTAATAGGGGTAAGGATGAAAATTTTTTATGTTTCTTTGTCTTTCTTTTAGGTTTTATTCTTTTTAAGGTAAAAGTTATAATTGGTATTTATATTAGCAGCAAAGATCGTAATTTCTATAAATTAAAATGAGCCAGGACTGATGAAAATAACATTCTGGTAAGGAATATGGGATCCATAGGTGATAATGAGTGTCTATCAATTTTGGCCATAAGCAATCTTACTTGAATGGTTAATTTGTATGAAACAGCCGATAGCATGAAAAGGCCTCAGTCTGCCAAAGGAAGCTGAGTCAGCCCGTCAGTATGCAAGGGATAGAAGGCTTTCATGCACGGAAAGTTTCCATGAGGTCAGACTACAAGGGGGCATTGGATCAGACTCTGGCTCTTTAGGCTGTGAAAGCAAAAGTGGTTACTTCTAATAAGTTGTTGAAATTGGAAGTTGCTTTGAAAGTTTTCAATGTGTTAGAAAGTCAAATACAAGTTTTTTCCTGTCATACATTCCTGTCAAGTTTCAGAACCTGAGCTTAGAAAAATGGCAAGAATCAAAAAAATTAGTATGCAAGTGGTGAAGAGCTTGGGAGTTCTCTAGCATTAATCATGCTAAAGGCCACAGTGACAGGGCCTTATCAGCATCTCAGCTGCTGTGACTACTGAGGAATACACATTCATGAGGAAGAGTCAGGCCAGTGGATTTAATCAGGACAGTGTCTCTTTAAAAGTGATAGAAAAATCAGTTTGAATCCCAAGTTCCTTGCCTTTTCCTAAATTCATTTGGAACATTCAAGAATGACTCATACAACACTGCTGCTTTCAAATACCTCTTGTCTACTTACTTCTTGCTAGCAAGGAAAGGCAAGGAAATGCCAGTTTTGTGCTGGAACTTGTAGTCATTTAAAATAAATTGGAAGATGCTCTGAGCTTTTATAATTATCAAGGATTTTTCATGTATGAGAACACAAACCCAACCCAATAATCCAATGTAAAGTTTCTATACTACATGGATGGCAAACAATACATCTGTCTTAAGACTGATCCTTTCATATTAACTCCTAACTTTGGAGTTCGTTTACAGTAACACTCTAATGAAGCAGAGTCCCTATGTTGCTGGTATGAGTTAACTCCAAGAGGTAAGAGCCCCTAACTTCTGACTCAATAGTTAACATGAGGAAACATCCACTTACTTTCATTAAACCTAAAAATTGGGGACTTTTTCAACAAGGCAGAAAGATGGTTCCCAATAGTCTCCACCATCACTTCCCAAGATTGTAGTGTTACTGGCCCAAAGGGCACAAAATCATCTAGTAACAGGAAGACTTGCCTCCTCCACGAGTTTACCTAATTTTATCACAAGTTTGCAAAGTCCCATTTCAAAACTTAATAAATTAAAATATATATATATATATATACATATCTCCCACAATTTCTAGCTGCAACCCCTAGAAGTCAATCCCATCTCCCCACCCCCTGCCCCAAGTAAGCCCAGATGCCCACTTAATTTATTAATCTGGCATAGCAATTTTCCACTTCCCAAAGGGCCTTGTGTTAGCTCATGAACATTAATAGAAACTATTATTGTGCCCAGGGATTAATAGCTATACCAGCAATTTAAAAAGTAGAATATTTCTTTGCTTTTGTCAGTTGCCTTTCACTGATTTCCTGAAACGCTACCCTGAGGAGAATCCTATTCCCTCATCTCAAAGAGGTTAATTCAAGAGCAGGTAATGACAAGGAGCTGAAGGGCCAGTGAGGGAAAAGAAAACGCAAGGCTCCTGAGTGCTTGGGCACCTCACTTCACTGGTACTCTTAGCTCCATGGCTGGGGCTGCCAACCCTCCCAACATCTGCCAACTCTTTAGCCGTGACTCCCTCCTAAGTGTCACCTTTAAGAGAGCCATTACCATTGGTGAACATGACATAATTGAAGTCTTTAGTCTCAGTAACTGCTACAACAAAAGCAGAAATATCTGGGAATAGAGGGATAAAGTTAAAGCAAAGTGCTTTTCAGTATCAACTGAAATAATGATATGGATTTTGCCCTTCATTCTGTTGATAGGACATATCCCAGTGATTATTTGTGACTGCTGAACCGTTCTTGCATCTCTGGGATGAACCCCACTTGATCATGATGAATGATTTTTTTATTGTGTTGTATTAAATTCAGTTTGCCAGTAGTTTGCTAAGGATTTTTGGATCTATGTTCATCAGAGATACTGGCCTATAGTTTTCTTCCTGTGTTGCATGTTGGTCTGGTTTTGGTATTAGGAAGATACAGGCCTCACAGAATGAGTTTGGGAGTAACCCCTTTTCCTTGATTTTTTGGAATAGCTCAGGTAGGATTGGTATTAGTTCTTCTTAAAAGGAAAGTGCTAAGAAGTAAGTACATGTGATGGGTCCTTCTTGTGTGAGTCAGTGCAAAGGAGAGGAGGGGGCTCCTGACATCATCACTACACACATACTGTGTGTGTATCTAGCAGAATGAGGGAGTTTCAGCAGAATATCAGCAGCTGGGGGACAACTATGTAGCCACTGCCTACTGGCCACAGTCACGGCCTCTTGTTGGTCTAATTCACATTAGAAAATCACGCAGGCTAGCCAAATCAGAAGGGAGTGCACAGACATAAAATGGTTTGTAATATGGAAAAAAAGGAAGGTTAACTAGCACTTTACAAATTCCAGATTTGCAGGTAATAGAACAAGAGAGCCTTCCTTTACTGGCTTGGGCAGAGAGGCATCTGTCCAGAGAGCTAGGTATGTTGGTGAGTCTTTAAAATGTTCAAGAGCCAGGCCTAATTTCACAGGCAAAAAACTAACAGGTTACATGTAATCCTTGAGAGTTGATATAGTTTCCCTTTCCCTATCTTGCTAGGAGTACGAAAAATTGAGGGATATGGTGTGGAATGAAAAGGGGAGAAATAGGACATGGCAAGTCAAGAGGGGGTGAGAACAAGTGTTTGTAGAATGAGTTCTATCAAGAAACTGAAAAGTGTTAGAGAAAGAGAGGGAGAAAGACGTGCTTTAGAAGTTGAAGGTACAACACCAGAGAGGAGGAGATCACCCTGAGATTCACTTCTGTGAATTCATCAAACAAAACATAATTTGTTTTTTTTTAAACAATGGAAGACAAAAGAGTTAATTCCTTCATTGTCTTTTCACTGAAAAAATGGAAAATTATTGCCATATTATGGGATGCACTCCCTCAGTAAGAATCCACTCTGCTGAACTGCCTGTCTGCACTGCTTTCAGGAATAAATACTTGTTAATTCTCAAGAGAAACAGCTGCCTTGATTCAGTCTAGAGCAGGCGTCCTCAAACTTTTTAAACAGGGGACCAATTCACTGTCCCTCAGACCGTTGGAGGCCCGGACTATAGTTTAAAAAAAACAAACTATTAAAAATTCCTATGCACACTGCAGATATCTTATTTTGAAGTAAAAAACGAAACGGGAACAAATACAATTCACATCAAAGCATGTGGCCTGCGGGCCGTAGTTTGAGGACACCTGGTCTGGAGTCACCTCCATGATCCTCAGCTGAATTTGGTGTCGTATTAATAGGTGATGTGTGATGTGGTGGGGACTCACAATGAAAATGCAGGATCTGTGTTGTGGTCCCAGAAGACACGCCCTAGATTAGTAAAGAGAAGACTTACACATGTGTGCTAGTATTTGGTGGCCTAGAGTCTTCTATCATAGCTGTAAGCTTTAAGTCTTAAACTATAATTGCATCAAACGTTCAATTTGAGAGCTATCTCTTTCTCTCCAAACTCCACTACTGACCCTTCCCTTCCATATCATTCTCCTAAATTTGCTACCAACCCTGACCCCCAAACAGCTATTCATTAAGGTGTGGACCACAAATCCTAAGTAAAAATAAACTTTACCAACTGGGTGTTTTCCCTTTTCCCTAAAGCTCCAAATTGTTTTGTCTCTTTCTAGACTGTTTTGGCTGTTCTGGTTTTGAAATCTGTCTTCTCAAATAAGCACAATACCCAGAATGGTTTTGTATTAAGTGAATGAAAGGTCCGATCAATGGAAACCATCTAAACATCTGTGTGCTGTACAGCTTTAAAAAAAATTCACTTTACTGCATCAACACATAAAATAGCAAAAAGGGGAGGTGGATCTTATTTGAAAAAAGTTGACTATTTAAACAGAAAACAAATACAAAGGGCATAGCCGTTTAGAGAGGTACAGAAAATATCCTCAATTGGTAACATGGGAGGATGCGGGGCTACATCTGCCATGGAAGACATGTTGTTCTCCTGTGTCTGAATTCCAGTGTGTTTTCCAAGTAGATGGTAAAAATGCAGCAGCAGCCTTTTTCTCTCTCTCTCCCCTTGAATTCTAGCACAAGGCAGGTCTCTGCCTACCACCAACAAGGCAGAAAAAAAGCAGCATTTCTCTCACCCAATCTTCACCTTGGCAGGGCACCACTCTTAGTTTTCCATCATAGCTGCAGGTGCTATTGTAATGACTCAGGGATCGTGCTGACAACGTGGGTTGTGTCCGTGGCTGCTGGAGGGGAACCAAAGAAGGTGTTGGTTTGATTCCTCTGCTGATCTCGGAGGTAGGGAGGAACTGATGAGCTTTTGATGTGGAGGATCCTGGTGTCCATCACCTGACAGTCAATCTGCATCATCACTTCATAATCTTGCCCATTGATCACATTCTCTGCAGAGGAATATACACAAAGAATAAACATTCAACAGAACGTGCATCTCTGCCTTAAGCTTCAGTCCCAGAAAGACATAAATGTCCTTTAAGGGTGTGAACTGGCAGGGAACTTTCAAGGGTGCAGAAGAACTTTATCCATCATTAAGCAGAGCTACAGCTTGGCTGGGTGCCAGGATGGCCTGTCTTTCCCCAGTTCTTGTTTCCAAGGAGCCTGCATTGACTCATAAGAACTCAAGCGACTGCCAGAAGTAACACTACAAAGTGTCTGTCCCAGACATGGCACATCTTGTATCATTTCCATGCAGGGAATCACCATGATTGGAGCAACTGGAACAGAAGGGGTTTTTCACAGGGAGCACAGGGATAAATACATGGGAAGAAACAATCGTCAGAAGAACCAACATACCAGATGAGTGGTAAGGAGACACATCTGACAATTATGCTAGTTCCCAGAAATCACTAACCCTTCCCCTCCATATTGAGGCAATTTTCATTTCCAGAGTTCCTCATTGCTGGTATAAAGAGCAAGCACAAATGAATATACATTTGTGTACACCATTGCTGGTATAAAGAGCAAACACAAATGAATTGAAAGGAATACTATGGAACCTACAGGTAAACTACAGGGGATTTGCAGAAGGGAACCGGAAAACCATGTGGAATCATACTTATCACATATGCGGTAACTCAGTATCCTGAGTTTAAAATCTAGACACACATACTACTTCATTCTTCTTAAGAGAATGAAAACTATTTTAAGGAGAGGACCAATTTACTCCCTTATTTGTAATCGTGGGTGGTCATGTTCCAACTTGTAGTCAATGAAACTTGTGCATAAAACTGATGAAAGATTATAAATAGATAATATTTTTCAAGCCCAGCTGAATAATCACTGCAATTCAGCTAGAAGATGTGTGAACTTGGAAGAACGCTGGGTAGTTAACGTGGTATCTGAATTTGTACTTAACATCTGTGAATCCGGAGCTGGGTGTTGGAATGGGGAAGAGACTGTGGTGACACAGTTCTGTGCTGTCTTTCTGTGCTGACGACATGGAGCCAACCAGAGATATTTAAAATTAAACATGTGGCTTCTCTAGGACAAAGGATTGAATTCAAAAGTAGAATTCTTTTATTCCATTATTTTCCTTTTTACTTTGACACTGTGCATGCCAAGCATAAAACTGGAGAGAGAAAATCCAAAGTGTGACATGTGATAATCAGATTCCATTGTTGCGTTTGGGAAAACTGAGCTGTGGAACTTCTCACTTGGGAAGCTAGAAAAGATTTTCAGCGACCATCTAGTCCAGTGGTTTTCAACCTTCCTAATGCCTCCTAATGCCATGAGCCTTTAATACTGTTCCTCATGTTCTGGTGATCCCCAACCATAAAATTATTTTCGTTGCTACTTCGTAACTGTAATTTTGCTGTTATGAATCGTAATGTAAATATCTGATATGCAGGATGCATTTTCATTGTTACAAAGGGGTCACGACCCACAGGTTGAGAACCACTGATCTATTCTGAGATGTCCTAAATTAGGCTCAAATTTACAGACTTTACGGGTTTGTAAGTTCCTTAAAATTGTATGGGAAGTTTTATTTGTCTGTGCATTACTTTTGGAGAGGGGACCCATCAGATTCTTAATGAGGTCTGTGATCCCCCAAAAGTTAAAAATTACTAAACAGATCTAATAATTTATCAGTTTTAAGTGCTCTGAGCAGATGATAAATTCTATTTTGAATCCAATGGAAAACAACATTCCTCCACTTCTATTGGTCACTTATCTATTCCATTGTTTAAAATAGTCTCCATTGACAATAAATTTCCTATTACAAGTCTTATAAATCTCTTCTGTTACAGTTGGAACCAATTTCCCTCTTTCCCAGCCTTACCAGAGATGAAGAACAGCTGCTTGCTGCTGTGTATTAACTAACTCTACCTATTCTTTAAGACCATTGTTATAGAAGCTTAACTCCAATTTTACAAGTCCTCTGACTATCACATTATTTGCATATCTTTAGAGAATTAAATTTGAATGACTGTAAGTCTGCCAAAGTATCTTATCAAAGTATTTTCCGAAAAGGAGATGGAAGAAAAACGTCCTACTAAAAGGTTTGGAGTCATTTCATTCAGAACATGTGACTAAGTTCAGATTTCAAGGCGCCACACCAGCCATTTCCTTTTGGAATTATAGTCCCTCTCGCCTCATTTTAGAAAAACTGGAGTGTGTGTGTGTGTGTGTGTGTGTGTGTGGGTGTGTGTGTCTGCGCGCGCATGCACTGTGGCATACAAGACCAAATAATGGAAAACACATGTATCATAGACATGCAATACACATTACTAATTTTAACTGGTTGCCTGGATTAACTCAGAATCCAGATGACAGTTTAAGATCAAGAAGAGGTTCTCTAATATGGCTCAAACCACCTGCAAAAGTCATTAGCGCCGTCTGTCTGCTATGGTTTAAACTGATAACTGGAGTTCTTTAATACCTTAAATATCAAAAAGAGATGGAAAACCTTGGAATGTAAACTCAGGTTCCTTGAGGGAAATCTAAAGCTGTGATCTATTCCAAAACCTAGGAGTTCCTGGCCATGGTTGAAATGGCATCCTCATCTGAAGCCCAACCAGGAGGAGACTCAGGCTAGATTTGGTCTAGGTGGCTTTAAAATGGGTTTATTCTTCATTTCCTCTTCTAAAGGTAACAAGTTCTAGGCCAAGGAAATAATCAATGTTGACAGAAGAAGACTATCAGATAGGATATGAATGCCTGAAGCTGAACTCAGGAAGCCCCTCCTGAAGGACAAGCTGGATGCTTTACACCAGGAGTGCCATGCCATTACGAGTCCAACAAACCCAGCACCTCTAAGGAATAGTTAAAAGGGCTACAGCAACATTCTGCGGGACCTGGTTCTTTGGGTATTTCAGTCCTAACCCTCCTTGGGTAGTTAATGAGGCAGTCTCACCATTACTGATGGCGTTCTAATTATTTTAATTAAAGGAAGATGAACTGGGAAACAGCTCATGATAACTCTTCATCTTCGCAGGCCCCTCATGGGCTTCTGGGCATCTGTATACCCAGTGTGCATTTGGAGCAGAGAGGCTCCAAATCTCCTTTTATTTATTTATTTTTTTTGCAAAGACAGAGTCTCACTTTATCGCCCTCCATAGAGAGCTGTGGCATCACTCAGCTCACAGCAACCTCCAACTCCTGGGCTTAGGCGATTCTCTTGCCTCAGTGTCCCAAGTAGCTGGAACTACAGGCGCCCGCCACAACGACCGGCTTTTTTTGTTTTGTTTTGCAGTACAGCTGAGGCTGGGTTTGAACCTGCCACCTTTGGTATATGGGGCCGGCGCCCTACTCGCTGAGCCACAGTCGCTGCCTCCAAATCCTTTTAATAGTGGCAGACGAAGCTTCTGTGTTATCCTTTAAAGCTTTGAGTTCTATTAAAAAGTACCACACCTTTGATTATTGCTTACAATTTGCCCCTCACTGTGAATAAAAAATATCAGCATAGGTTCTAACTAGGGAGATACCTGAAAACTCTAGGGGGCTAGATGGGAAGGAGAAGGGCCTCTGAAGGAAAATGCAGGCAGGGATGTGAGAGGCTGAGAACCGGCTGCACCTGTTCGTTAAGGACCAGGTCTGCACTGCTAACGTGCAGGGCTCTAGAGAAGAGAAAATGTCACAGTCACAGGTTTTCTAAGAAGAGGGAATATGGACAACATTAGCTGAGGGAGTTGAGACAGCTGAGGTATGTAGACAGATCGCTACACCATTTTTAAAATGTGTACTTCACGAAAAAAAGAGCTTGACTATTTGGGAAAAATAGAACCAAAGGAGCAGTATTGGAGTGAAAAATGTTACAAGTTCACTTTCTCTTCCACCAGCACACATTTGGGTACTACACAAATGGGTATAAATCTTATGTTCTGGGACTTCTGAAATCAACAGAAAGAAATGAAACACTGATGTGAGTCAGGAAAAAGGCATAAAATATGATTGCTTCAAATTCAAAATTAATCAGGCAAATGAAAAGGAAAAGAGAAAAATAGCCTCAAACATCAGCACTAAAATGTGATTCTGAATGCCCAGAAGGGTTGGGAAAGCCAGAAAAACTGTCTGGACATCGAAGGTGGAAAAACTCTAGGCAACGTGGAACTCTGAGTGGCCTGTAAACACACAATAACTGAAGTAAGCGCAGCCTGCCAAGAGGCTGTTAGCTGGCAGATGACTAACACACCAGCCAGAACACTGACCATAAACAGAATTAAATATCCAAAAATTTTACATACGTTTTCATTTTAAAAAGCAACAAGATTTCACCAGTGCTTTGCAAAGAAGTATATGTTATAAAACAGATTTCTACTCAGATACTAGCACTCACCAGTGCTTTGCAAAGAAGTATATGTTATAAAACAGATTTCTACTCAGATACTAACCCTGTGTTAGCTAGACTAATGATGGGCAGTGCTGTGCTATTGGTGCCGGAACCCACGGGGGTGTAGGGTATGTGTGTGTGGGGGCCTGGCAGGCAGATAAAGATCATCCATTCAGAGGCCAGAGATATCTGCAACCACAACACACAGAAAAGCAGGTAACTGGGAATACAATAAACAAGGAAGTAGTAAAATATCTCATTTCCACAGAGGATTCCAAGAATTTCCATAAGCTGACTCCACCATGCCAACCTTAACTCCGGTTTTCAACCTAAGCCCTGGTTTTGACCACCCCAAAACGGCATGTGTTGCATCTCTGCTAGTTTTTTTTTTGTTTGTTTGTTTGTTTTACTCTGCTTGGCTCAAAACAAAACAACAAAAAACTTTCCTGCTCTTTCCTCCCCTGTTCAACTCTTAATGTTTTAAGGTCCACCTCTAAGAAACCTTCCATGAGAATGACAATGTTGATCTTTTTCCTTATACCCAATTTATAAACGTTCCTTATAAATTGTTTATAATTTAAACATTATAAATAAATCTTTTTCCTTATAACCAATTTATAAACGTTCCTTTAAATTGTTTATAATTTAAACATTATAAATAAATAATGTTCATATTTATAGAAAAGAGGCTCCTTAAGAAAGGCCTGGCAAAATTGGGATGGGATGAAATTGAGCAGGTGGTGGAGGTGGTAAAAGCAGAACCTCACTCATCAGTGGGGAAGTGCACTGAGTGAACGAGAACGAGTGCCAGTCATCCCATAAGACGGAAACACTGTGCGTGCTTCCCACTCAAAGAGCCTTTCTGGAGGCGTAAGGTAGAGGCTCTTAGCAACCACCACCTGTGCCCTTTGTGGAGAGCAATTAAAAAATAGAATTTCAAAAAAAAAAAAAAAATGGGCGGTGCCTATGGCCAAAGGAGTAGGGAGCCGGCCCCATATGCTGGAAGTGGCGAGTTCAAACCCAGCCCCAGCCAAAAACTGCAAAAAAAAAAAATAATAAAAAAAAAATAGAGTTTCTCTGACAGGAGGGATTTAGGATGGAGAAAGGCAGGGAAGGAAGGAATGGGGGATATCACACATTGAACTGTAACACAAATCAAAACTTAGTAACTATTTTGGTTTTTTTTTTGAGACAGAGCCTCAAGCTGTCACCCTGGATAGTGTGCTGTGGCATCATAGCTCACAGCAACCTCCAATTACTGGGCTTGAGCGAGTCTCTTGCCTCCATCTCCCAAGTAGCTGGGACTACAGGAGCCCACCACAATGCCTGGCAATTGTTTGGTTGCAGCCGTCTTGTTTGGCAGGCCCCAGGCTGGATTCGAACCCGCCAGCTCAGGTGTATGTGGCTGGCGCCTTAGCCTGTTGAGCCACAGGTGCCGAGCCAAAACTTAGTAACTGTTATAATGGTGCCAAGGACACTAAGCAATGGGATTTAGATGATAAAGAGAGCTTACCTGGTTAAATGATCTAAAATGATGTCACAAAACAAGTCTGTGGACCTAAACAGAATATATAAAATCTACCAACTGAGGCTGGATGTGGTGGCTAACACCTGTAATCCTAGCACTCTGGGAGGCTAAGGCAGGTGGACTACTTGAGCTCATGAGTTTGAGACCATCCTGAGCAAGAGCAAGACACCTTCTCTACTAAAAATAGAAAAGTTAGCTGGACATCAAGGCAGGGGCATGTAGTCCCAGCTACTCAGGAGGCTGAGGTAAGAGGATCACTTGAGCCCAAGAGTTTGAGGTTGCTGTGAGCTGTGATGACGCACGGCAATCTAGCCTGGGTGACAGAGTGAGAGTTTATCTATAAATAAATAAAATGCAATAAAATCTACCAACTCTGAAGGGGCACTTCTAGCTGTCATGATGACTGAGGGGTATTACAAGAATCTAGTGATCAGGGGCAGGAATGCTGGTCATTCTGCAATGCACAGGAATAGTCCCATACAACAACTGCTTTGTATCTCATACAATTTACAGTGGTTAAAAAAAAAACTTGATTATTACTTTATTAGTCTAGAACTTCACTGTTTTACATTTAAAGTACTTTTATAGAGGTTTAATATGCAATAAATTTCCAGGAATGAAACTACTGAATAGTAATTTATTTCATTTATTTAATAAATTCTTAGTATTTCTGTGTGATAAACACTGTACATCCAATTCTTACATCTTCTTAAGTCGAGGACCATTGTGATCATCATGACCATTTTGTAGATGAAGAAGTAAAACACACAGGCATCATGAGGCTAGCTCTCAGATGGCAAATGGCGGAGTAGAAGATTCAAACCTAGACAGTGTGGCCTCAGAATCCATTCTTATAACCATTCTACCACACTAGGGGGATTGTCCTTTTCTGAACTCAACCAATAATTATCATTTCAGAAAATCACCTATGGCAAAGACACTGTTGTATCTCAGTCACCTTCAGAATATACTCTATATCAGTCTGTATTTGTCTGTACTCACAGGGGTGGTGTGTGTTGCTACAAGCACCTGACTTGTTCACTGAGTCTTCTAGTGCAGTAGAAGCATTACAATAAGTAATATATAATAGAATGCCTGAATATATTTTAATTAATTCATCAAACACTATGAATTTCTACCATGTGCCAGGCACGGGGGATATAGTAGTGAATAAAACACAAAGAAACAAAACTTGTCCTCACAGAGCTTGTTTCTTTTTTTGAAAATTATTTTAATTTTTTCAGGGTTCTCACTAAACAGCCCAGGATGGACTTGAACTCCTAGGCTCAAGTGATCTTCCTGGCTTGGCCTCTTGAGTAGCTGGGACTATAGGTATGAGCCATTGCATCTACAGAGCTTAATTCTCATCAAAGGAGAGAGTGAGAGAGTAGAGAAGTGAAATAAGTAAAGTATATATTAACAGAATGTTGAATAAATACTATGGAAAAATGAAGCAGGGAAGGTGGTCAGGGAGTGAGGGTGTGGAGTGGGGTGGGATAGCAGCTGCAGTATTAGATGTAGGGCTCCGTGGAGGCTTCCCCGAGGATGTGACCTCCAAATCCAGACCTGTGGAGGCAGTGCGGGAAGAGCTGCACACATGCCCAAGCTTCCGGGAGGACATGTCAGTGGAGAGGACTGGCGAGCAGCAGAAAACAGGGATGAGAACTGACACTCGGCAGGGGAAAGCAAGGCAAGAATCTGTGCAGTTGAGAGTTACCTGCAGACAAAAGACAGATAGAACCCTGGGACCACATGGTATCACTCTTGGGGAGAGAATTTTGGGAACGCCTGGATTAAGGATAGGCATGTGGGAAAAGAGAAGGTCTGTAGTTCCATCAGATACCAGGGAGAGCACTTTTAATTGAGAAACCAGTATGTAACCTTTGTTCATTCAATAATTGCTTGAGCACTGATTACAGACTGTGTACTGTAACAGATTTTGTACTGGCACTGTACTGGCCAGGCACTGTAACAGATTTTGTAATACAGTCTCATTTTGTTGCCCTTGGTAGAGTACCGTGGCATCATAGCGCACAGCAACCTCAAACTCTTGGGCTTAAGCAATTCTCTTGCCTCAGTCTCCCAAGTAGCTGGGACTACAGGTGCCTGCCACAATGCCCAGCTATTTTTTTAGAGACGGGGTCTCGCTCTGACTCAGGCTGGTCTTGAACCTGTGAGCTCAGGCAATCCACTCACCTCAGCTTCCCAGAGTGCTAGGATTATAAGGCATGAGCTACCGTGCCTGGCCCTGTTACAGATTCTTACAAATACTTAGATTCTGTACTTAAACTAGTCAGGGGTAGGGTTGTCTAAAGGAAAATGGACACTGCATCATAGATCCACAAAATAGTCAACATTCACTAAGTGGCTTAAACCGTAAGCAATTACAGGAGAAAATGAGGTTTATATCCTTATGCGGCTTACTCGAGAGCTGCAAAAGCAGAATTTTATCTAAAACATTGGTAAAACATTAACCAAATGTACTTCCTCTGAGAGATCTCTCACAACCAAAATCTGACCCCATGTCATGCCAATTCTTCTCCTCCATAGCACTTGTTACAATGCATAATTAAACACTGGTTTATTTGCTTGTTTAAGTTGCTTGTGTCTAACCCTGTGAAGTCAGGCAGCACGTCTGTTTTGCTCACTACCACATAACACAATATACCCACAGTACCTGGCAGCCAGCAAACAATGAGAAATACAGAACACAACCTCCAGCGCTACAGAGTCTATCTTCTCATACTTGCTAGTTGTGCCATCCCAGAACAGTTCCAGAAATGGTGGTAGCAAAGAATTTCTAATATCCTCAAAAACAATTTCAGGCAATACTGTTAAGACTTCTATCTGAAACACAGACCTCAAGTTTATCTTTTGAATTCATAACTATCAGCAAGAGCTCTGTAAAAGGGGACCAGATGAAATTTATCCCCTGGGAAATTTAGTAGCCTATACCACAGAGGTGTAAGCTATATATTAGTTCAAGTTTCCACTTCCTCTCAAGTTTAGCTTCCTAAGGATTTTGATAGTCTCATAGCTAGGAATATTTCAGGAAATCTGGCTAATTCCACAACTGTTCCAAGATTAATGTTAACAGATTTGCTTTTGTCTGGACCTGGCTACTTCTTCCCTAAGAATGCTGCCCACACTGTGGGAGCTTTCTTCATTAGATCACAGAAAAGAGTAACATTTCATTGATCTCAAATAGCTCCTGAAACATCATTAAAAAGAATATTACTAAAACAATTATTACTCATTTTCTTCTACTGGGTTTCTAGAGTACCAAATTAACATCTGATTGTGTAATTATAATTCGTGCCTCAAAAACAGAAAACAACTGACCTGTAGATGTGTGTAGCCACAAAGAGATCCTTGAGAAGACTGGGTTGGGGTTAAAATTTACTCTGAAAGCTGAGTGAACTAGACCTGGAACCGGATTTGTTGTCCTAAAACAGTTTGGAGTTTTATCCTGGGATCATGGGCCAACACCAGGAATGGCCATTTGTTTTTTTGCTTCTGATAATTAAATCACTGGGACCAAGTACCAGAAAACTGCACTTAATCTTAGCCAAAAGACTGAGAAGCAATAGTACTAGGACTGTCTTGTGTTATGATTTGAAATTTGAGGCCCCTAAAAACTGAACTGATGCTCAGAGGTCCTTCCCTATAACATCCACGACCCATGCAATAGCCACCCTGAAGGCAGATTATGGATCAAGCCTCTTGCAATTACTACTATTGGGCTAAATAGAGCTCTTTCTTCCAAAAAAACTTTGGCGTTTTAACTGCATTTGAAATCAATGTACACATTCTTTTCAGAGCTTCAAAATGGTTTTCCCTGTAATATTTCCATCCATTGTGTTGGCAGGCTCAGCTTCTAATCAGAAAATCACTAAGACTTTAGAATTTAGAGGCTAGTATAACTTTTTATTCATAAGATGGAATCCTAAAGTATTTTGGATGATTGTCACATGGTATCATGTATGGTCAGAAAAAATTACTCAAAGACTAGAATAACTGCCAACAGGTTAAAATTAACAAGATCTGACATGGCATTGCAATTTTACACCAAATCCAATAAACTGAATTTTCTTATATATAGTCAAAAAGTAGTTTGTATAACCTTGAAGTCAACTGTGGTGTATAGTTTTTGTTTGTTTGCTTTGTTTTAATAGGAGAGGTTGTCTCTCCCTGGTATGGTTTCTATATTTGTTCCCACAAAATCTCATTTTGGGATTTGATCCCCAATGTTAGAGGTGGGGCCAATTGGCAGATGAATGGGTCATGGAGGCAGATCCACCATGTATAAATGAGTGCCCTCCTTCAGGGATGGGTGAGTTTTCAATTTATTAGTTCCCTCAGAGCTGATTGTTAAAAGGAGTCTTGCACCTCCCCTCTATTTCTCCCGCTTTCTCTCTGCCATGTGATCTCTGCACATTGCAACTCCCTTTTGCCTTTCATCTCAAGTGGAAACAGCCTGAGACCATCACCAGAAGCCAATGCTGGCACCATGTTTTTTGTATGAGCTGAACTAGCCTCTTTTTCAAAAAAATAAATTACCCAGTTTCAGGTATTCTTTTATAGCAACACAAAATGGACTAAGACACTCCCCTACTACAACTGCTCAGGTAATAAAGCTTGCTGGAGGGCCAGAAACAAGTGTGGGGGGGAGGCCTGCAAAACTCCTGAGGCTTTTCCAACCCATTCACTCCTAAAATGCAATTTGATTCAGACACATCCCTAGAAGTAATCAGACTAGAACATCGATTCTCTAAAGGCAGGCATTTTTATGTGTATGTTCACTGCTGAAGCCCCACTGCTCGGCATACAATACATCTGTATAAATGAAAGATGTGGCCTTGGCTGTGCAGAAATGGCCCCACAGGATGCTGACTTACAGAGGGTGGGAGTTTGGAAGTGCTCTCCTCTGCTAAATTCAGGGAACTGAGCTAAACAAGAATCACAGTAAGGCAGCTACCACAAGAGAGATAGGCTGTCCTACAGATACAGTTTTTAACTAGCTAATTCCATCTCCCGGGAGTGAGATTAACAGTGGAACATTAATTTGCCATTCTGAGGCTCATTCTCCATTGAAATGTCAGCAGGTCTCAGTCTGCATTAAACTTGGCTGCTTTTCAATCACATAATGTTCAGAAAAGCCTAACGTTTGAGTACATTCATATGTTTACTTCCTTTAGTTCCTTACAACTGATAGTTTTGTAGGCTTACGTAAGTGAGACCAAGAAAATGGTCTTTGTAAAGGTGTCTGGATTTATAAATAGTTTTATTGCTCCATTTAACCTCAGCAACATGTAGCCCTTGTTTGCAGGCAAGTTTCATTAACAACAGGTAAGGCCGTATGTATGTTGAGAATCTGAGCCTGCTAAATAATCCCATCCTTAGATGAAATCCAATTAAAACTGTTGAGTCCTTTGAGATTTTACTTTTTAAAAATTTAAAGAAGTTTTCAATTTTATCTGGACATAAAACTCTTACCCGAGGCACTTATGTAGATACTACTCTCAGGTAACACAATCATGGAAAATAAAGTAACTGACAACTGCCTTCTTTTTTTTTTAAACTTTTTATTTTTATTAAATCATAATTGTGTACATTGGTGCAATCATGGGGCACAATGTGCTGACTTCATATGCAATCTGAAATATTTTCATTGAACTATTTAACATAGCCTTCATGGCCTTCTAATCACTATATGAAGATATTTATATT
>CAUYRH010004916.1:0-29542 GCA_963574655.1 Perodicticus potto | reverse complement strand
GAATTTATCTAAGAAAATATGTGAAAGATCTCTATAATGAGAATTGCGAAACCCTGACAAAAAGCTGAAGATCTTAACAAATGGAAAAATACACCATGCTCATGGCTAGGAAGAATCAACATTATTAAAATGTCCAGGGCGGCACCTGTGGCTCAAAGGAGTAGGGTGCCAGCCCCATATGCCAGAGGTAGCAGGTTCAAATCCAGCCCTGGCCAAAAACTGCAAAAAAAAAAAAAAAAGTCCATGCTACCCAAAGCAATCTATAGATTTAAAGTAATCCCTTTCAAAGCACCAATATCATACTTTAAAGAACTTGAAAAAATAATACTTCATTTCATATGAAATCAGAAAAAACTTGTAATAGCCAATATATTACTTAGAAATAAAAACAAATTAGGCAACATCACGTTGCCAGACTTCAGGTTATACTACAACTCTATGGTGATCAAAACAGTATGGTATTGGCACAAAAATAGAGATGTAGATATATGGAACAGAACAGAAAATCTAGAGATGAACCCAGCCATATATCATCATTTGATCTTTTATAAGCTGAAAAATATATATATATTGGGGAAAACATTCCCTATTTAACAAATGCTGCTGGGAGAACTGACTAGTGACTTATAGAAGTCTGAAACTGGACCCTCACCTTTCACCACTAACAAAAATAGATTCTCATTGGATAAAAGACTTAAACATAAGACATGAAAGTATAAAAGTACTAGAAAAGAGTGCAAGGAAAACTCTTGAAGATACTGGCCTGGGAAAATATTTTATGAGGAGGACCTCCTTTGCAATTGAAGCAACACCAAAAATAATTATTAGGACCTGATCAAGCTGAAAAGATAAGGGCACTGCAAGTAAAGCAAACAGCCTTCAGAATGGTAGAAGATTTTTGCAGGTTATGATTCTGACAATGGTCTGATAACTAGAATCTACAGATAGCTCAAATTAATCAATAAGAAAAGAAAAAATAACCCCATTTCTCTGTAGGCAAGGGACTTGAACAGAAACTTCTCTGAAGATGACAAGGGAATGGCAAAAAAAAAACCACACACACACACACATGAAAAATGCTCATCATCTTTAATCATCAGAGGAATGCAAATCAAAACCACTTTGAGATATCATCTAACTCCAGTAAGATTAGCCCATATAACAAAATCCCAAAACAGATGTTGGCGTGGATGCAGAGAGAACAGTACACTTCTACACTGCTGGTGGGATTGCAAACTAATACAAAGAAGTATGGAGAATTCTCCAGGAACTAAAATTTGACCTGCCATTTGATCCTGCAATTCCATTACCAGGTATCTATCCAGAAGAACAAAAATCATTTTACAACAAAGACATTTACACCAGAATGTTTATTGCAGCCCAAGTCATAATTGACAAGTCATGGAAACAGCCCAAATGCCCATCAACCCATGAATGGATTAACAAATTGTGGTATATGTACACCACAGCCATAAAAAAAGATGAAGTTTTTACATCTTTTGTTTACCTAAATGAAGCTGGAACATATTCTTCTTATTAAGGTATCTCAGGAATGGAAGAAAAAGTATCCAATGTATTCAATACTATTATGAAACCAATATATAATCACTTGCACATTCATACGAATGATAAAACACAAATATAGTCCAGAAAAGAGGAGGGAAGAGAAGGGAGAGAAGAAGGGAGGGCGAGTGGAGGACGTATTTGGATCTCATCTAATGCGCACAATGCAAGGGTACATTTCAAAACAACTAAGAGTATATTATAAATGACTTACCACAAAAAATAAGTGAGGTGATGGTTATGTTAATCAGTTTGATTTAAGCATTTCACGTTGTATATCAAATCATCAAATTGTACCCCATAAATGTACACAATTATGGTTTAATAAAAATTAAATTAAAAAGAAATGGCAGCACCTATTTCTAATATTTTTAAACAATATGAAAGAGGAGATAGATGAAGTCGCTACAAAATTTCAGTGGATCACTATGAGAAATTAGGTTGTTCAGCTGTCCCACCAGCTTCTCAAACTGCTGGAAGAACCACAACAGACTTCAAATTTGTCCTAACCTGGATTTTAAAATCTGATAATTTTAAGAAAGGATATAATCCCTCCACATTTAGGGCAAATTAAAACAGTTCGAAGTAAAGGAGAGGATCATGAAGAGAGAGAGAGAGAAAGGTGGATCAGGTCTCTTGGCACAATCTCAGAAGTAGAAGACACAGGTGTATGCATCCATATGGGAGACATGCTCTGGCAATGATGAAGAAATATTACTGGGATTTCTGGACATTGGTACTCAATGTACTGTCATACCTTAACCTGCCAATGAAAAGTGAAAGGGCAATAAAAGTAAATAAAAGAAACTTGTAGGTAAAAGTACAGCTGAAAGTAGGTACAGGTCATCCCTCAGTATACATGAGGGATTGGTTGCAGGAACCCCCTTGGCTAACAAAATCCGTGCATGCTCAAGTCCCTTATATACATGTCACAGTATGGCATTTATAAGTGAAAGTAAGGTATTCCTTTGCCTTCTCCTACCAGAACGTATTATGAGAATTGATGAGATGTCTGAATGGAGGACCCACTTTCCTCACCCAAACCATTGGAAAAAAGGTGTGCAAATCTACTCTTCAGTCTATTTTAGCTGGGCCTACTGGATGGGAACCTTTAGAATTCTCTAAGTACATTCAAATAGTTATTCTAAAACAATACAGGATGGGGTGACAGATTTTAGTTTTAATTAAAGATCAGTTAGATGCAGGCATGTTAGTGCCCACAGATTTCTTTGTTTAACGATCTGGTATGACCTGTAAGAAAAGTTGGTGGATACTGGAGATTACTAGTATGTTATAAAGGATTGAATAAAGTGATATCTCCAATAACACCAGCTTCACCCTAGGTGGTATCACAATTCAAACTTTGCAAAAAGCTAATGGAGAGTAATATTCTGTAGTCTAGTTGTGTAAAGCCTTCTTTTCTATCTCTATTTAGGAAGGAAATAAAAGCAAATAGGCATCCGCGTGGGAAGAACTGCAATATACATTTACTATTTACTATTCCCATAGGCTATTTAAATTCTCCTTCTTATTGTCACACCTAGTGAGAAGAGACTTAAATATGATCTGGTTGTTAAGTAATATTATTCATCGCATTGATGATGTATTAATAATGCAGTCTGAACACCTAGCTAAGATTGAATTACTGCATAATGCTTGTTAATCATATGAGGTTTATTAACCCAATTAAAACACAGGGCCCAAGACTGACTGTTAAATTCCTAGGCATTCACTTGGATAGGGAAGAAGAGAAACATCTCTCAGGAAACACCTCTGCCAGCTCCAAAATCAAAGCAAGAGGTGCCAAGATTGTGGGGTTGTTAAGGTGGTGGAGAAGTTACATACTCCCATTCATGAAATTAAAAAAATTAAAAAGTGACTTTGAATAAAAATAAGACCTTTTGGAGACTAAAAATCCATTGTAAAGCCCTTTAGGGCCTCTGGAACCCCCAAATCAAAAGATTTTGAAAAGCTTCTGCAAAAGGCAGCTAATTGCGCTGACTGGAAACTGGAGACGTTGGTAAAAGCCTGCCACCTAGTGTCTACTTGTGATTTTAGACTATAAAGCTATCTAGCATCTATTTAGAAGTAAATTAGCAAAAGTTGTAAATAAATAATTCATTGAAGGGAAAATAAAATTAGAAATAAAGATAAAATGGATAATCTCACTAGAAATAAAAATGCAAAATTAGGAAATTATCAAAGAATCAGATTATACCTAAAACGTTAAATAACTACTAGATGGTAAAGCCAGTGCCTGAAATATGTTCCAATATAAAGTTTATAGGTGTGAAAATTGAAACAACTGCTTGCAAAACAGTATTATAATTCTTATGGAAACTGAAAAAATAATTCTACTTTTTCAATCAATCATGTAAACTGCATCCAAAAAATTATGTCACGGAAATAATTTTAAAAATTATACGTCTACACAATAATCAAGTAAATGAGGCAAAAGCTAAAAAAAAATAATAAAAATAATATATCTATGTTCATGAAGGTATTGGGATTCACATTATTAAAACTGTAACAAAAGTATAAATGGCTGGGTGTGGTGGCTCACATCTGTAATCCTAGCACTCTTGTAAGGCTGAGGTGGGAGGTACACTTCAGCTCACAAGTTCGAGACCAGCCTGAGTAAAATCAAGACCCTGTGTCTACTAAAAATGGAAAATTATCCTGGCTGGGTGGGCTGCATGCGCCTATACTACCAGCTACTTTGGAGACTGAGGCAAGAGGATTGTATGAGCCAGGAGTCTGAGGGTGCTATGAGCTAGGCTGACAAGATGGCACTCTAGCCTGGGCAACAGAGTGAGACTCCATCTCCAAAAAAAGTATAAGTGTGTGTGTGTGTGTGTGTGTGTGTGTGTGTGTGTGTGTGTGTGTGCGTGCGCTTTCATTTTCTGCCTTTAGTACTTTAAATTAATCTGACTCCACTGAGATGCTACATGCTCTTTTCCTAATGTAGATTGGCTGAGCAGTCCCCAAGGCAATTTATGTCAGTTTCCTTGGACTTGATTTTGCTCTAATATTATTTTTGTCTGAATATAAGTGACTGGCTCCAGCCTCTCTCTGGCCTTGTGATTGGTCTCATGTTGTTCCATATTCTAGGTTGTTTTGTTCTTGCCACTGCTCTCTAAGTGCCCAGTTCAATCTGTATTTCTTCCACACAGCCTTCCCAATATTATTTAGTCTACATGTATTTTGTCTTCAGCAATTTTTGACAGCATGAAAATGTAAAATCCAGATAGAATATATTGACTGGTTTGACTGTGTTTAATAATCTTTTCAGAATTATATATCTAAGTTAACTAACATACTTCTCATACTGTCTTTAATAAATTTTCTCCAATGTTATACACATGCCAAACTCAGCAAATATTATGAGCTATTCACAAGCTCATTATATCAACAGCTAACTTTGTAGTGACTTGATTCTAATATCTAAGAAGAGAGGAGGGAAAGGTTCTATCCCTTTTCACTATTTTAATGATTATTGACCTCCTGTATCTAGGATTCTTGAATGGGCTTTACTTTCTTCTGTCCTAAAAGATAAGATTCCCGTATTTAAATGTTGTTTAGCAGGGTAAGACTTAGAAATAGAATATGTAAATTTTAATCACAGCAGAAGACTTAAAAAGTCCCTAAAGAATCTTCATTTCCTTATTTAAAAAATGAAAATAAAAATGCCTCCTTCACAGAGAGTTTGTGAAGGATATTAAGTCAAATAATATGTGAAAGCAGTTCACATCTACTTGAGGCCTAGCCTGTCAAATAGAAGGCATGTTCAATGGGTATAATTTGAATATGTTTTAAAATGGTTTGGGGGCAATGCCTGTGGCTCAGCCAGTAAGGCGCTGGCCCCATATACCAAGGGTGGCAGGTTCAAACCCAGCCCCTGCCGAAAACTGCAAAAGAGAAAAAGAAAAAGCAATTAAAATGGTTTTAAAGGGATACAGAAGAAAAAAAATGTGTTGAATGTAAGTTAAGTGACCTAAGAAAAAAGCTTTTGTCTACAAGTTCATGAGTCAAGTCCTATGTTCAATTTAACTGTGAAGTAGTAAGACATCTGCGTGGGTAGTGGGGGAACAAAGAAGAAATTGTTGAAATTTAATTATCTTTACCTTCAATTCCTTTAGGCTAGATCCTGTTTTCATATGCTTGTCTCCATACTGGTTCTGTGTTGCTCAAGGTCACTGGAAGTCCCATGTGTTACTGCAAAAGTTTTGAGACAGATTGTGTTATGGCCCATTATTTCACGTCCAAGAAACCTAGTCAATACCATCCTTTCTGATTCTCCTGTGCAAGTTTCAATTTGGGCTTATTGGTGTTGCTGGGAGGACTTCATTTGTTTCTGTCCAGGTGGGTTTTACATTTCTCGATTTTTATATATCTCAGAACCTTCATAATGACCTATATTTTAGGTTCCCCTCCTTAATATATCTCCTTCTATCAAAAGCCAATCACTTATTCTGGATCAAGTTCAAATCTTTCTTCTTTCATGAAATCACAATTTACTATGCCAATCTCGTTTTTCTTTGCACTCAAAACAATTTCTGTTCTGCTTCTTTGGAAACTTGTGGTATCATATAATGGGGAGAATATATTTGAAATAAAGCAGAAAATTTATATTTAAATTTTGCTTCTATCATGTGATAGCTACAGAGCCTGGCCTCTTGTCTACTTTGGTTATCAGAAAGCTGTTGAGCTACCTTCAATATTCTTTTTGTATTTCTAACTTAGTAATCACTAATATCCTGGCTGATTTTTTAAGAATCCAGAGAAGAAAAGAAACTAAAACTTGTTATGTAATTATTGTCAACTTTTTCCTACATTTATCTTTTATAAGTAAAGTGTACAAGTTCAATATCATTTTATACCAGTCTCCCTTATCTATGACCTTGAAGAAAGGAAGTTCTACAAGTAAGTGCTTACTGAATCCTGCCCCAGCAAAACTTTTCTGGTTTCTGGGTTTCTGCATCAGCCCCTCAGCTGCCAGTTGAATAGATAACTGTCTTAATTGGAAACAGAATTATTCTATTAATGGCAATAAAAATCATTTATCTGAAAGGGATATTTAATATAATGATAGAGTTGTAAGGAGTTGGAAGAATATGTATGACTAAATATTTATTTTCTGTGAAAACTCTAACTCCCAGAAAGATGAAGTCATTTTACTCGGTGTCACTGGACGCCTCTACAACAGTGGTTCTCAACCTTCCTAATGCCGCAATCCTCTAATATAGTTCCTGTGGGTTGCAATCCACAAGTTGAGAACCACTGCTCTTGACTATGGAAAAATAAAGGCTACCTGTGTTAAATCAGAGAAATTTCAGATACTCTGTGATATTAGCCAAAAAAATTAAGTTTTCTAAGCTTTAATTTATTTTTTTTAATTTCAGATTAATATAAGGGTACATTATACAAGATTGGGTTACATTATTTGCATTTGTCAGCTAGCATCCAAGTTGTAGTTGAGTCATTCACCATATATGTATATGTATACATACATATACATACATATATTTGCTTATTTCTTGTTGATTTGCTTGAGTTCTTTATAGATTATGTTTATTAGATGTGCCATATACCCCTACATCTTACCTGATTATGGGCACTTGCTGAGCTGCTTTCCCTCCTTCCCCATTCCCTTCTCCTCAATTTTTGAATTTGATCATGTTTTTCCAGTCATGTAATCTATGGTTGTTCATCTATTAGTTTCAGATTAGTATTGAGTGCATAGGGTGCTTGTTTTTCCATTCTTGAGACACTTTACTAAGGAGAACATTCTTTAACTTCAGGTAAACACAAAAGATGTAAAGTCTCCATTTTTTTATGGCTGAACTGTATGCCATAGTGTGTATATATATATATATTTAAAATAACTGTAATCCATGGTATATATGTATGTATATTCTGTGGCATATATGTATATGTATGTATATACGATGGAATACAGTTATGAGATATATATATACACTACACACACACACACACACACACACATACATATATATGTCACAGTTTATTAATCCATCCATGGGTTTATGGGCACTTGGGTTGTTTCTACATTTTTGTAATTATGAACTGAGCTGCTTGAACATTCAAGTGTAGATGTGATAAAATGATTTTTTTCTTCTGGATAGATACCTAGTAATGGGATTGTGGGATCAAATGGAAGGTTGGCTTTTAGTTTTATGAGGATTCTCCATATTTCTTTCCAAAAAGGCTATATTGTATAGTTTTTGATCCCACGAACGGTGTATTAAGTGTTCTCCCTTCTCTCTACAACAGTGAAGCCATCTGAAGCTTTGGGACTTTGTAATGTGGGCTATTCTCACTGGGATTAGGTGAAAACTTAAGGTGGTTTTCTTTTACTTTATCCATGTCCTATCTCATATTTTAAAGGTGTCTTTCCTCACTAAATTCACATTCTACTTTCTCAAGATGATTGAAAAGATACTTTTTTTACATTTACATTATATGCTTTTGATGCAGGACAGGACAGCTCTACAACCACTGCCTTGGCCCTGGCGGTGCTGATGCTGTGATGGATGAAGAAACTGGCTTGAAAAAGAACCAAACATCTGTGCGGAAAACACTGGCGCCTTGCTGTCTGCTCCTCGTGCACATCTGACTGGTCAATAACCTATCAGTCTCCAGGGCCCGGGTCTTCATTGGATAACTGATGAAGACCCACCCCTAAAAAATTCCATATAAACCCAGGAGCAGCGCGCTCAGAGTCAGACCGCAGCAGGACTTCGAAGAGAGAACGTCTCAGACACAGACATCGGAGAGGGAACAGGAAGAGCTGTCTATTCTCCTCCTGAGCAAATCTGGGCTAGACCTCAGAGAGGGAGCAGGAGAGTTTGCTCCTCTCCTGGGTCCTCTTGCCTAAAGGTTTAGTTTTCCCTCTACTTATAATCTTCTTTCCTGTAAATAAAATCCTGACCTACCACTATTCTTCTTTCCTGTAAACAAATCCTAACTTACCACTACTCTTGTGGTCCACCGATTCCTTCTTCGAATCACTTGAGACTAAGAACCTGAAATTCTGGTATCAACACAACAGCAAAATTAGAGGAATGGGGCAGAGCAGCCTTCTTGTGTCTTAGATATAAGTGCAATTACTCAGTGGAGAGTGACCTTTAACAAATGCAAATCTACTTTATAAAGCATCACATCTGTGACTCTTTTCAAAGTGTGTGTTAATGGTCAGCTAGATACCCTCTTTTCAGCTTCCCCTGATTCACTTTGGAAAGCTCCTAAGAGCTTACTAGAGAGTTTCATATGTTTCTCCTTGAAGTTTGCTTCTCAGATGTTTGTCAAGGTCAGACATTTGTGTTGGTCTTATTAAAGTTTAAAGAATCCGAACAGTGAAAATGATCCACAAGAAATGACAAAAATAGACATCCTAAATACTGTGTACATGGCTTTTTGCAGATGAGGAAACAGATTAAAAACAGAAAGCTGATGTGTGATTAAGCCTGAACCCATGCAGAGATAATGTGCACTGAAATGGGTGCTCCATATACCCCAAATAGAAAGACTTCTAAGGTCTTTAACTGACACGTAATATTGCTTGTTCATTCCTATTCTAAAGATAGGCAGTTCCTTCATTTCACACTGCTCTCTTGAGATTGGAGCCTGGGAATGGTGAGTGTCTCTCTTAAATCCAGGCCAGAGTCTGTAAATTTCATACCACTGCTATAACAAATTACTATAAATTTAGTGGCTTAAAATATCTGTTATTTAACAATCTCAGGAGTCATAAGTTAAACCTTAAATTAAATCTTAATGGGCTAAATTTAAAGTGTTAGTAGTACAATGCTGGTTGCTGGTTCCTTCCTGGAGGAGAATCTCTTTTCTTACTTTTTGTAACTTCAAGAGGCTGCCACATTTATAGTTCCAGGCTACCTTCCTCCATCACATATGAGCATTCTGTTTTATAATTTTCTGTTTCCTCATCCACAGAGGAAAGTAATAATCACCTCCTTAGCATTATCTTACATCCCTATAAGAGGAGAGAAGCAATAAAGCAATGCATTTTCTTTTCACATGGGTCAACATGAACCCCAGCATCATTCTGGGTTATGACTGCACATCCTCCTACATACCCACTATCTGCGTGGTGTGCCCTTTACGTTTGCCTTCTCATTTCACAAAAGTGTCCAACTGTCTCTTTATCTTAGAAGACTTTTGTAACACCTTATCCAGATTCAAACACAATTTTTATATTCCTATGTCACTACAATCCAAGTTGGTAGTTGCTATAAAATGGTTGAGCTTGTTTCTTTTGGTTCTGATACATTGGGAAAAAAAAAACACCCTAGATAAAAAAGAAAATAATAATACAAAACTCAGTGGCGTAGCATATAGGCTTATTTCTTAAGTTGTCTCGTGAAATTCTGAAGCTCTCCTGCATAGTTTTACTCTGGGCAATGATTCAGTGATCTCAGCTCCTTCCAGCGCCACCATCTTTAATATGTGACCTCCACTGTGACCATTGATTGGGGGCAGAATGAGAGATCAGGTCGGGGTTTTACGGTCAGGCCCCAAATTAGTGTTCACTTTTTCTGTCCGCCTTCTGTTGTTGAAAAACTGTCACAGGGCCATAATTTAACTTCAAGGGGAAAGGGGAGATATATAGTCTTTCTGTGTGTCCAGGATGGGGCAACAGGCTAGGTGAACACCTAGGCAGTCTCTTTCAAAATCAACTTGAAAGAAAAACAGGTTCCTATTTGTGTTCTTTAGTTCCTATCTTCAAATATGTTTTCATCTGCAGAATCGTGGTAATTACTTACTAGTTGCCACATGCAAACTCCACAAAGCACTAATTTAGTTAATTTGATGAAAAATTGTGTACTGCTGAGTTTTTATCTTTGTCTCTTATCTCTTTAGGAAGTGGTTGAATCTTATGTAGATTCTTTACAAATTCACATTTGCTAGCTACTTTTAATATGAATCAACACTTAAGTGCCTCTTAAAGTTATGCCATAATTAGCTTGGGAGTTGTAACTGCAAGAGGGACTTTTCCTATCTAAAATATAATTCACGATATGAAATTGGAAAACAGTTGCCTCTTAGTATATGAGAAAACTGCACTGTATCACGTTTCAGCCAAATATCTAAGGGGAGTAGAAAAGTTTCGTTTGTTGAAAAGAGGAAAATTAGTATTTTCTGATTTTGGAAAAGGTAATTAAGGATTCCTTTGCTGAGGATAGCGTGAAAATACTGCTCTAGAATTATTTTGCTTCTCATTTTCACTAACATATGAGGGCACAAAGGGACTCTGCTGGATTTTCTGGGCAATAAAAGGAAATTGAGTGGTTAGGAAGGGAGAATGCATAGAGCCAGAAAAATGGGTAACTCAGTAGACAGGGAAAGAGTTGTTTATTAGTGATGTTAACAGAAAACAAAAGCCAGTAACACCCAATAGGCATTTTTTGTGTGTCCAGAGATGAGTCCATGGCTACAGAGATGTTAAAATTATGTGAAATTCCTAAAATTTTAGGGTATAAGGTATTAAAGAACCAGAGATTCAGTAAGTTATTTATGCCAAGTAGTTTATTCTCCTTCCAAATGGAAACTTTAGGAATCTATATGCAATCCTTCACCTGCTACCACCTCACTTTCTCTTCTTCTGCTATAATATTCACAAAACTTTGGTGAATATTGCTGTCCCAACAGCCCAGAACTCTAAGTAAGGTTATCAAGAGGCATCTCTAGCCCATCCTCCAGAAACTTGCATGTATTCTAAGAGAAAAATTTTTAAAAGACTGAGATTTCAGGAATGTTTGTTATGACAGCAAACCATGGCCTATCCTGACTAGATATTTACCCTGGAGAAAAGCAACATTAGGTTAATCAGTAATATTAAGATTTAGTAGGCAGAACATGCATAGTGAAAGTCCAATAAATGTGGCTCCCATAAAAGGGGTGGGCTTCAGGTACAGCTGGACCTACGTGCTAAGATGAGGAAACTGAAAATAGCAATCACATTCTTTCTTTCCTCTTTTATAGTTTTTCTTTCTTTCCTCTACTGTGGCTTCATTTTCACGCAAGTTCTTCTAATGTGAGGGCAAGATGAATTTAAGCTGATATTTTATCAGATTAGCAAACTTCAGTGGAAAAAAAGCCTCTTTTCTGGTGATTTCAGGCAAAATCTCAAATATTACTCTTGCTTCCCTTTTTGGAACCACACACTTACCTCTAAATCAGGGGTATTCTAGGGATGCAGGGATGCAGTTATCTTATTAGCCAACTCTTGGTCATGTCTTCACCCCAGGGATCAAGATTAGGTTCATCTCCATCCAAACAACATGGGTAGAGTGGGGGAAAAATGGCTTCCCAGTGGAAAAACAGAATTCCATAGGCATGACGATAAATGGATGCTGGTGAGAAAATGCAAAATTGGTCACCAAAATACATAAAGCTTATTGAGGACATGAAACTCAATTTTATTTAAAGTCTCCTCCTACCTAAATAGTCTATGTTTCTGCTTTTCATTTCTTCAAAACATGTTCTAGGTCTGCATTTATATTTACTTAGATGGCAATTAGTTAAACTCTGTAAGTGTTCTTAACAATAGTTAATTTAATTTTCAGGCATAATAAAATGAAAATGCATTTCATTCTCTGTTTCCTCTTATTATTCTCTTCTACATCTTTCTACATATAGTGGTATTATATCCCAACTGCAAGCAAAGCAACTAGAGGAATGTAAAGTCTATTGTCAAGCTCCAACTTCACAACTCAAAGCTGTAAAGTGACCACAAAACACAGAGGGACAATAAACCTGGTTCCTGCTTTCTACTCAGGAGCACTGTGAGAATATGATGTGTGTAAACTCTTTAGACCTTCAGAGAAAAGGTGCTATATAAATCCAAGTGATTGTTCATACCATTATCCAATGCAAAATAAACCCCCATCCCTTGGAGACTGTTTCATTGCTAACTTCACTGACAGAAGTTGATAAAGTTGACATTTAGTTTTAATAGTACCGGCTAATAAGCTGTCGGAAAGTTTCATAATCTTATCAAGTAATATATTATATTACAAATATTAAAAATTACTGTTCGAATTAACATAATCTACTTTGGACACTCCACTGAATTAATCTGATAGAATAGGTCAAGCTTTGTTCTTTTTAACTCTAGGGGGACTTAAATAGCTGTTAGATGGGAGGACGAATGTGTATAGAGCCTTGTGCATTTGGACATGAGTTTGTGTTTTCCAGTATGTACATCTGATGAAGAATATTTAGTCTGCATCAGAATAGCTGGCATTTTTGGCTTGATGCTTTGAACTTTTAAAAATACACACAAATTTGCAGCACCTGTTTCTGCTTAAGTCTCTTTGTAGCTTTCAATTTTTAAGACCACTTCAATCATTACCATGGAAAAAGCGTAGCATTTAAAGGAAACTGAAAATGAAATTACAATAATTGCTTCTATTTATTGAGCACCTCCTCTGCATTAGTGCTGTTCATAATTATTAATTTTATCCTCAATACAACCTTTTAAGATAATTTTATCAATTTACACTCTCATATTTGCAAGTGCCAGAAAACCCAACTCTGCCTGGCTGGAACAAGAAAGGGGACTTATTAAGTTCCATACAAGTCCAGGGTAGATCCAGGGGCCTCAGAAGTGGCTCATTCAAAAGTTCAGATGATATCCCCAGATATTTTGCTCAGTCTGCATCTTTGAAAATAGGCTCCATCCTCAAGGTCACCATGGTGACTCTTATTACCTCCAACTCTCAAAATATAGCACCCAATCCAGCAGACAAGAGAATCTATTCTTCCTTCAGTTCAGAAAGAATACAGCACAATTAGATTTTCTTGGTTCTGATTGGCCTGACTTACATCCAGTGACCAGCTCTAATCCAGTCATCAAAGCCTGAGCTGGTTTGTATAGACTGGCTTAGCCTAAGGTCTGTCACCTGTTACACTTGGAGGGAAAGGATAGAGATAACTTTATCCAAAGCACAAGAGCTAAGAGTATAGAGTGGAGCCACCAAAAGAAAATTGTGATATGGTTGCCATAAGAGTAGATAGAATGGGGTGAGAGAGTGAATGCAGGGTCAGTTCACACCCACTACAGACTGGCATTATCCTCAATTTCTTCATAAGGAAACAGAGGTCAAAAGAAGGCAAATGACTTAGGTTATACCATACATTTAATGGGTAGTAGGACCAGAATTTGAAACAAACTCCCTATGATCTAAAGCTGATGTTCACTGTCTTCTGGGATACAGCAGAAGGGTGGCACAGGTGCCTATAAAAAAAAGTGGTATATCTAACTAAGCCTGACAAAAACAGGCTTCCAGTGTTCACTTTCTTTGGGACAGAGAAAGCTAAAAGACAGTGCCATCTGTAATGGAGTTCATCTACACTGCCTTCCATCCATGAAATTGGGCAAAGGAGGCCTCCATGTTTGTGGATTTTATTTAAATGACTAAAATCTTTAACACTTATAAACCATTTCTGTCCCGGAATGTCAGGGCCTTCACATGTACCATAAGACTGGCTCTGTGTTATTTTCCTTTGCTGGCTCATCTTCTGCCCAACCTCAAATGCTGCAGTGTCTTGGGACTTGGTCCAGGATCTGCCTCTTGCCTTCACAGATGATATCCTTCAGTCCTGTGCCTTCCATATGGTCTACGTTCCAGTGAGCCCAGAAGTTTGTCTCCCACCCTGAACTTTCCCATATCTGTATCCAAGTACTAGTTTGTCACCTCCACTTAGGTTTTAACAAGTTTTCCAAATTTGATGTGGCCAAGACAAAATTCTAAATTTGCATTCTCCTTAACTTCTCCTGATCTGTTTCTCCCTAAGTCTTTCTCATCTCACTGAGTTTGTACTTGATTCCTGTCTCCTGCTTAGTCTACATCTGATAAATCAGTAAGATCCCTTGACACCATTTACCCTGAATCATGACCTGAGACCACCTCTCCATCTCCACTACCATCACCCTAGTCTAACCCCACAGCTTCTCCTCCTTAATCCCTGCAGCACTCCTCTGGCAGGTCTTCCTGATCCCAGACCTTCCCTCCACATCCTATTATCCAGACAGCAGCCAGAGCAAAGCTCTCATGTTGTGTGTCAGATCACCCCACTCTCCTGCTCCAAGACTGCCTATGGTTACACATCACCCTCGCATGAGCTAATACATTCTGTATGATCTACCTTGAGATAATTTTTTAACTTCTGTCTTAGAACTCTTCACCAAGCTCACCCACCATGCTTTAGCTCCCCTCGTCTTTTTCCACTTCTTAGAATTTCTTCTTTAGAATATTTCCACTAGTATTTCTCACTGTGGGAGACCCTCTTGCCCATCATTTTCTCAGAGCTGGTTCCTTTAGACCTGTAGATCTCAGTGGAGCTATTAACCTTTAAGAAGGGCCCTTGCTGACCTCCCAAATCAGCATAGCCACCCATCACTCTTTATCACTCATTTACTTTAATTCGCTACATAATACTTATCACTAGCTGTTATTTTTCTTGTTCATGTCTTTCTTGGTGTTTTTTGCTTTTGTTTTGTTGTTCTCCCACTGGGATGGAAGTTCTATGTAATCAGACACTTTAGATTATTTACAGCTATACTGCCCAGGCCTAGAAAGATGTCAAACACTGTCAAGTGAATAAATAAATGGGAAAATAGATCAATGAATCAATGAATGAATGATAAATTATGGCTTTTATTTCAAATCTGGAGCCATCTGTGCAGGAACCTTGTCACAAATGATTGCAATATATATGCAGTTACTAACTCTATGAGGACAGGAACAAGCCCTGAACTTCTATTTCCCTGGATCCTAACAAAGAGAATTGAGTCAATCTTAATATAAGTTTCATCACAGAAAGGTCTGTTGTTTGAGGTTACCTGTGGTTATGACCTGTACTTCTGTTTGGAATAAGACAGCTGTGAGAAGTTAAAAAAAAAAAGAGCTTGGATCCAAAGGCAGCAGACTTCTTTTTCTACCCTTTATGGGTCATGTGCCCTTTGCATTAAGTTACTCCACCTCTCTGACTCTCTGTGTTTTCAACCGCATAGTGGCTATCATAATAGTTCATCTCACCAGCTAATTGTGAGATTCAATATAACTAAATGAGGCATCTGGAAACAGAAAAGGTACCAAATAAATATGTCTCTGCTTCTCTTGATTTGTAACTTCATTTATTATTTATTATAATAATTCACAGAGTTCTTGCTGAGCATATGATATCTACCAGACACTGTAGGTGTTGGGAATAGGGGATCTCATAGAAAAGAAATACCTTTATCCTTGTGCAGCCTCTTCTACTTGCCCTTCCAGAGTTATGCTCTCTCCTGCCCCACATAACCTATGAGGTCCACCTCTGTGGATGCTATCAACTGGCGTTCTAGCTTTTTGGATTCTAATTGGGCTTCATCAATGCAGAACGCCAACAAGAGGCTGGAGAGAAGGAAGAGAATGGGATTAGGGAATTTATACCCCTGGCTCAATCTCTTCAGGATCAATGAAGCTAGATGCATCCTTCAACTAAAAGTAAGGATCTGACTTGGTGCCCGTAGCTCAGCAGCTGGAGTGCCAGCCACATATACCAGGGCTGGTGGGTTCATCCTGGCCAGAAACAATAATGTCAACTACAGCAAAAATAAAAAAAAAAAAATTGCCAGGTGTTGTGGTGGGAGCCTGTAGTCCCAGCTACTTGGGAGGCTGAGACAAGAGAATCACTTGAGCCCAAGAGTTTGAGGGTGCTGTGAGCTGTGACGCCATAGCACTCTACCGAGGGTAACATAGTGAGACTCTGTCTCAAAAAAAAAAAAAAAGAAAGAAAGAAAGAAAAGAAAGAAAGGATCTTCTCCTGCCTCTGTTTTCCCCTTCCTTTATCCCCCTCAGGACCAGGAGTGCTAAAAAATCCCATTGCAGTAGTTATTATTCCATGGAGTTTCCACATACCCTGCTAACACGTTTATAAATGGACATTTGAACTTTCCTCAAAGTATCCAATTTAAGTGTGCTATCTGTTTCCTACCAAGATCCTGTCTGATATAGTCCCTGCTCTTGGAGAATTTATGTCCTAAGAACTCATCACAGTGGAGATCACTAACGCCAAGTGGATGGAAGCAAGTGTTCTTTGCTGCTATTGCTCTTACTTACCAGTGGATTGGTAGAACATGTTGACTTTATTTATTAACTACCTTCCACAAGGAGCCATCAACAATTTCTGTGTGTTTATAAAACAACAGACAGAATTGATAAATGGTGTAGGTAAGCATGTTTACTTTTGATTGCGGGTTTTCAACAGATCAAGGCTCCTGAGGATCTCTCAAAAAATACACATGCTTCAGCCAAGCCTAAGCCAATGGAACAGAGCCTGAGAGGGCTGAGAGGGTGGAGGCATCTGCATATGGCAAAGCAACCAGGTGTTTCTAACATGAAGCTAGACTGAAACCAGTGGCTTTACATTTTCTTGGAGGGTGCACAGCAGAGGCTACAAGTATGGGATAAAATGTCTCTATGGTCATGTGCATTCTCACACTAAAATCTCTCCAGGCTCATCCCACTACCCACTTCCACACTCCTTTGTCACCTTGGGCTTTGCTTCCTCTGGTTCTGTATTTGGAGGCATCTTTTAATAGCCCCCATTGACTTGGCCACCAAAACATAAACTAATTGTCACAAGACTTGCCCAATATTTTTCCTTGATTGTACTCAATAGTGACTATTTGGTGTCAGTCTGGCCCTCCAAGGATAAGAAGAACACTGCCATGGCCCCCTCAAAGCTCACAGTCCATAGCATACCAGGCCAGCTGTGGCCTGGAACCTCCCCATCCTAGGGATGAGGGACTGGACAGATGGAGTATACACTGCACCACTTTAATAAAATATTATTTTCAGGAATGGGTTTCATTAAGGGTACATTTTTCACATCCCTTAGAATATTGAGAACATTCAAAAAGTCCTCATAATCACTGTCATCCAGGTATTTTGAAATTATCTCTCTTTAAACAAATCTAGGGATCTTGGTAATGAACTCATCCAAATCTCTGAGTGCACATGGATTTGTGCTGCAGCTGTCCCTAACCCTGAGAGTTAACATGTGTGATAATTGTATTACTCTGTATTTGTAAAATACAGGTCTTCTACATATGCATGTGACTATTATTACTGTTCCTCTGATTATAACTTCAGACCAACCATTTAAAAATGCTACAGACAAACATGTTTGAGATAGACTAAAATGAACAAAAATAAATGCATTTCAACCACTTAAAAATACTAGTACTGAGAATGGAATGATATCCAGTAATTACACCAAAGCTAATAGAAACTTTCTAGAACAGAAAGAACGTTATGAAGGTGTATAGGCTTAAGTCTGAATATTCAAGTTATGTTTAAACTAAATCTATGAACTACATTTTCTGGTAAAGGGGTTAAGTGAATAAGAAAGGGGAGTGGTTAGTGAAGGAGGAATGGTAGGAATTGCATATTGGAAATAATAACCACATTTCCACTTATTTGAGGATTCTCCAAGTGGTAAATCTATCCCGATTAACTTCTAGTCAGCACGCAGGCCAAGGTGTCTCTCTTACTGTCGGCTCTACCTTGTCATTGAGGATTTGCAGGCAAAATGTACCCAGCTGAAATATGGGAGGACTGTTCTCTCTTGTATAACCTTCATGTCAGTTCATTGCAAATGACACCTGATGTGTTCTAAAGAACTATTTGATGTGGTTAAAACACATGGTCGTTCCTAGGTACTGATATATCAGATGTATTCCAAGGTAACTATTCATGCATTCATTCCATAAACATGGCTTGAGCAGGTAGGAAGATCTAAGCTGCATGCTGGATATTGGTACTATAGAAAGCTCCAAGCCATTGACATCACTAGCCCATACTCATGGGCTAATTTAGAGAAACAGACATGGTTTTAAAATTCACAATATCTGACAAGTGCTATGGCAGATGTGCAAACACAGGAAATAACCAACTTTGGCCTGCCTACACTTCCTTCTCCATGTGTCTTGCTTCTAGCCTAAATTGACATTCCAACATGCAGAACAGCACCTTGCTTCCACCCCAATCTTGCTGAGTTCTCTCCGTTCCCAAGGTTCTGTTAGGATTCTGACTCTTCTTACTTCCTCAAAGACCTGTGACAATGTGTTGCATTGAGTCTGACAGATCTCGGTTTGACTCTTGATTGTATCCACTCACTACTTTAATAGACTTGGCCCAAAAGATGAAATCTCCCTGCGTCTCTATGCCCTCAGATAACTAGAAACACTCAGGGTGTGGTTAGAATAAGAGAAATATGTATAAGGTGTGTAGCACAGAGCCTAGTAAATGTAATGGACCTCTAGGGAAGGAAAGGCTTTCCTGTTACTGTCACTGTTCTCAAACCTCTCAAATCTTGAAGCACCCCTGGGTTCAAGCTCTGGACTCTGCTTCAGCTTCTTTGACTTGTCCCTTTGTGGTTCTGAACTAATAAATATTTAAAAGTGAAAGTCTAAGTGGATACTCCCCTCTCTAGAAAGTGAGCTTTAATTCTTGACACCCCCACACTGTGGGCTGAACTTAGTGACTCGCTTCTGAAGAATAGAGATAGAAGAGGGGAAAGAGTAACTTTACAGCAGGGAAATTTGACAAACACCACCTTAGCCAAATGATCACGGTAGACATCACAATGTAATGTTGGTGTCTTGCACCTTGACATGATGTGATGGGAAGGGCGTTTCACATCTGTGTCATTCTTTCCTAAGACCTATAGCCTCTATCTAACCATGATAAAAAGTTCAGTCTTTTGATTGAACTTGAATTGAGGGAAGTTCTACAAAATTTCTGGCCAAATCTCCTCAAAATGGTCATAGTTACAGAAAACACAGAAAGAGACCAGAGGAACAGAGGAGATACAGCAACCAAATAAATGGGGTGCCCTATGTTGGATGGATCTTGGAAGAGAAAAAAATTGCTAAGAATAAGAGCCTGGAATTTAGATGACAGTAGTTCACCAATGCTGACAAATACCACATGATAGTATCAAAAATTGTTAAATTTGAATGAGAGGTATATGCAACTCTCTGTTTTATCTTTGCAACTTTCCTGTGAATTTACAATGATGTCAAAGTAACATTTTGAAAGCACATTTCAAGTAACATTTTGAGGGTGCAAAGAATTAGGTTACATGGATTGCATTTGTTAGGTAAAGTCCCTCTTTTAATTGTGTCCCATTCCCAAGAGGTGTGCCATACACCAAAACACTCCATCCCTTCCTTTCTCCCTTCTCCCACTCTATTACCTGCCCACCACCTTGAATTGATTTGAGTTTTTCTCATATGTATTAGATCATCTACTGGCCTCATATTAGAATTGAGTACATTAGATTCTTGTTTCTCCATTCTTGTGATGCTTTACTAAGAACGTGTTTACTTTTTGAAAAGTAAAAACTGTGATCTTTCAATCACAGTTGAAAAATTCTCTTTATTAGGACTTTAGCATTGTGCCTGGGGCCTGGCCGGTCACTGTCTCTCATACAAGACAGAGATGTTTCTGCCACTTCTCTACTTCATTGAAACATAGTTATAAACAACTTTACTTTTGAAAGACTAATTTTGTTTTCTCTTAGGGAAAAATAAGTATTTCTATCTATCAACATTTTGGTTTATTGAGTTAAATTTTGTTAATGGTTTTTAAAATTCTAAAGAGTGAGTCTATTATTGGGAAAATTCATTCAAAATGTGATCTAATTGATCATAGATTAATAGTCTGCATGTGGGTGTTACTTATTCATGAGCAAAAACTCTTTGCAGATACCTCAACAGTTGCATAAAGTAATTGGTTAGCATTGTTATCCCTGTTTCAATGAGAAAACTAGAGTAAGAAAAGTATGAATCATTTGTACTGACCTCAGGTGACAAAATCAATACATTTTCTGAAAGATCTATGCCCAATCCCAATTCCTGTTATATCCTATCATGACATTACCAGTATATGAGAATTTTAATGAGCCAAGTAAAAATAGACATTTCCAGGATCCTAACAGAATGAATTGTTACACATTTGTAAATTGTCTCAAGTTTGTTCTTTATGTTCCAACTTTTGGTAAAAAGAAAAAAAAATGAGATATTAAAAATAAAGTTAAGGCTCCGTGCCCATATCACAGTGGTTAGGGCACTAGCCATATACACCAAGGCTGGCAGGTTTAGCCAGGGCCAGCTAAAACAATAATGACAACTGCAACAATAGCCAGGCATTGTGGCATGCACCTGTAGTCCCAGCTACTTGGGAGGCTGAGGCAAGAGAATTACCTAAGCCCAAGAATTGGAGGTTGCTGTAAGCTCTGATGCCACAGCACTCTACTGAGGGTGACACAGTGTGACTCTTCTCAAAATAAATAAATAAATAAATAAATAAATAAATAAATAAAGTTAAAGCACACAAGAAAGTCTTTATTATGATTTGTTCTGTGTATGCATATCTGTTTATTTGTCAGAGAATGAGATCCCTGAGGGCAGGAACCACACCTCATCCGTCTTCATGTTTCAGGACTTAGAACAGTTTCCAAACCACACCATGCTTACTAAATGAAGGAATATTTATTATTATCTGGAGCCTGAAAGTTTCTTGAGGTTTTCTTTAGTATTTCTGTTTTCTAGTATTTCCCACCAAGAATGAATGGTAGAGACACAGTCACAAGAACAAGAGGCTCATGAGGTAGGGCAAGCCTGGGAAAGATAAAAGGAGGAAGAAGCAGGCGGGTCGAGGAAAGCCCACAAAGATCTGACTAAGTCTTAGCTAACCTGATGGGCAGCTCGAGAATAAAGATGACCTGGTGAAGGAGCCCCGTGTCTCTGCTCCTTCTATTGGGCAGAAATGGTTAGGTCCTAATGTCCCAGAAGAGTGTGGCCTCACTCAAATATCATGGTCAATTCCAAGGGTGCTTCAACCGAAGGGTGTCATTTGACTTCAGTCTTCACAACTGATTAGCAAGGTCTTTCTTGAAGAGTTATCTGAGTGATGTATCTCAATAGTGGCCACCACTTCTCCAATGCTTGCTTTAATGCCATCTTCTCACTAGCGATCACCGGGGTTGTATGTGAATGCACATATTACACTTCATGAATATTGGAAATTCTGACTTAAAAGCAATCTCAGTTATCCTACATTTTTAAAAGCTAAAGTTAGTTAAAATGTGTCCAAGGAAAGACTATGACAATAAAATATCACTATCTTGCAGGCATAGATACAGACTGACCTAAGTTTTCACAACAAACTAATGATCGGAGATGTAAATTAGTAATTACAAGAGGATGTATTATGCAAGTAAATTACAGCTTATCATATTCTAATAAAATAAAGGGAGAAGGGCAAGATGTTTCTGTAATGGGAAAAAGTAATGTATTTTGTGTTTAAAGTCAGACAAAACTGGATTTGAATTCTAGACCAGCCACTGAAAGGTAGTAATCTCAAGCAAATTACTTAGCATATTTGAGTCCCAGTTTCCTCACCTGGATGATAGAGATAATAATAGTTATCTTGCAGGTTATGCATATCATGGGATAACTTATGTGGCATGTTTAATGAGCATGTCATTCATCATGACCCCTGGTTGTTTCTGATTGCCCTGAAGCTATTCTCTACCTAACAATGTTTGAAAAAAAAAAAAAGACATCACTGTCAAGCTCTGAACTGCAAAATAGAGTGCTGGTTGTTTATGCCTGCAGGGAGATAATAGCTTTGAAAACCAGACTGATTCAAGAAAGGGAAAGGGCACAGATAGTTTCCTTCCTTCCTTCCTTCCTTCCTTCCTTCCTTCCTTCCCTCCCTCCTTTCTTCTTTCCTTCTCTATTATTAAGAACTAGAATGTGAAGGAGTGATATGATAATAGAGGAAATCATAGAGAGAGAATAAAGGATGAGACTTAAAGGAAGCCACATCCTACAAGGAAAAGGAAAACCTTTGTGATTACAGACAGTAGCTTGAAAGTATCTTGAGTGAATGAGAGATCACTGAAAAGGAGCTACACAGCCCACCCACGCTGGAACTGGATACCAGAGCCACAGGAATCCAAAGATAGACCCAGGGATGGTGATGTCTCTTTATGGTATATCCTCCAAGGTTTGGTGTGATCCTTCGAGGATATTTCACCTTGCCTACACCTTTCTAAATAGTTCCTCAGTTAGACACCACTTAAATTATGCTAATTTTCCTGTGCCATCTGGTATCTGCTGGGAACAATGATTTTATAGATGTTAATATTATAATATCAGAAAATCATACCTTTGTAGGAAGATTATGAAAACTAGCTGCTTTTACTAGACCTGTAGATGACAAAGAGTTTAGAATTCTTTCGGCAAATTGGAATGCACAGCAGAATGCCCAGTTTCTTGAAGCCTGAGTTCTGACAAAAATGGCAGAACTTTTAACTTAAAAAGAAAGGATTTTTAAAATTGTTTTATTAATGCATAATACTTATGCATATTATGCTACATTTTGCACATATGGAGTACATGTGACATTTTGATAAGTGCAGGCAATATGTCATGATCAAATCAGGGAATTTATGATATCCATCACCTCTAACATTTATTATTTTGTTGTGTTGAGAACATTTCAAATCTTCTCCTCTAGATTTTCTGAGATATACAATGTATTGTTCCTAACTATTACCATCTTCTGTGCTATCAAACTCTACAACTTACTCCTTTTATATAACTCTATGGTTGTACTGATTAACCAAACTCCCTTCATCCCCCACCCACCACACATCCTTCCCAGCTTCAAATAACTATCATTTTTCTCTCTCCCCCTAGGAAATGAAATCTTTAAGCTCCTACATATGAGTGAGAAGATGTGGTATTTGTCTTTCTGTGCCTGGATTATTTCCCTTAACAACCTCTAATTCCATCTATGTTGAGGTAAATGACATGAATTCATTTTTCTCATGGTCAAATAGTACTTTATTGTGTATATATTCCACATTTTCTTTAACACACACACATATACATACACATAGAGGTCGCATTCATTTTCCAAGTGAAAGTTTTAAAATATCAACAATAATTTCTGTAAAACTACTGAACAGTTCCCTTTTCTGTTCCCTTCCCAAGTAATTCAGGATGGAGGTGATTAGGATGGACTGAGGGAAGCAGCGGTTTGTGGAAGGGAGTGACAGAGGGCTGAGCCCCACATAGCAGTTGGAAGCTGAATAGCTCTACCTGGTGAGGGGGCCTGCACAGAGGGTTACAGTCTAAGCAGGGTGTTGGAAGGCACCCGTGTGTATGTGTGTATGTGGGAAGCAGCCTGCTATGAGATGTAGGAGTCTGAGTGACCTCTGGAAAGCATTTATGTGGAGGTGTCAATTAGAGCTTTGAAAAATAATAAAAGCAATGGATTGTGATCTACTGAGTAAAATAAGAATCCAGCTATTTATACTGATATAAACACATCCATGCAAAAATTGAAAGGTTGATGAATAATGGCTTATTAGCATAGCTTCATACATAGTACTTCCTACAACATACTCAGTAGCCACAAAGGGGAAAGAATAATTTTACAGAAGAAGCATGTCAAAATCCACTTAAGCGAACAAAGTCAACATCACCAGGAAGGGGACAGGAGGAAATCATCTGCGACCAGAAAAAAAGCAATGAGGAGAACACAGTGTTACTTCAATGATATTCCTGCCAAAGATGTATACTATGAATCTAATAATTAAAAAAAATATAATGGCAGAAGGTGTACAAAATAACTGGCCTGTAATCTTCCAAAATTATCAAGGTCATGACAGTCAAAGGAACAGTGAGGAATTACTTCAGACGGAAAGAAACTGAAGAGACATAATAGCTAAATATAACACAAAAATGTTTCCTTTTCCTGTAAAGGACATTATTAGAACATTTGGAGAAATTTAATGGGGTCTAAAGATTAAATGATAGTAATGTATCAAAGTTAACTTCTGATCTCAATAGCTGTTTTGTGATTACACAGGAGGGCGTTCTTATTTATAGAAAATAAACACTGAATTATTGGGGTTGATGGGACATCGTCGTGTTAGTAAATTACTTTCAAATAGTTCATGGAGAATCAAAAGAAATTCTTCATGCTGAATTTTTAACTTCTATTTAAGTCTGATACTGTTTTAAAATCACTCTGAAAAGAAATATTGAGTATTGAATTAGTGAATCCAACACTAAGTTGCCGATAAGTCATTTTAAATATGAAAATACTGCATGTGAGTGTTCTCTCTTTTTCTAGCTCTCAAACAAAGAGAACTCAGCCCTATTCCTAGCAAGATAATCTGGGCCAAATAATTTATAGGCTAACAGTTGGCATCTTGACAATCCCAGTGAGATTTCTTTCTTTCTTTCTTTTTTTCTTTTTAAGCTAACTGCTTCCACTTAGATATGAAACTTTAAATATTCTGCTCTGACCTTTTTGCCTGGGAGGAGAGTTTAATTACCTGCCCAGTTTACATAAATTATGTCCCCTGTTTGTCTAAAATTGAATCCTGGGCAGAGATCAATATGGCCTCAGAAAAGCCAGAGCAAATGAGTTCTCTCAAATGCCATCAAAGGTCATCGAAACCTTTCCTGCTTGGATGGGGACACATTCTGCTTGACAACCTGGAGCATGTCACGGGCCTGCTGCCTGCTGCCTTGGGTACCAACCAAAAGAGCATGATTGATCACCGGTTAGAGGGTACTGGATACAAACTCCCTCAGGAGTCAGCTCTGTGAAATTAATTGAATACCATGATGAGTCTGATTTATCATTCTCCAAAAAGGAAGGGAGGAAACGGCACAGAACACACCCAGAGCTTGATGCATGAAGCCTTGTGGAGGTAACTGCAATTTACACACAGGGTCCTCGTGGTCACAGACCATGCCTGTGCTATTCAGTTGGAGTTTGAATTATCCAGGGGAACAAAAGTATCTGTGTGTCTCTCCTTCCTTTGAGGGAAGAGATACCTGGTAAAGGCTAACTATATGTCTAGTTCTATTTAAATAACCACATTATAAAATATTTCATGGTAGAGGTATAAATAAATTGCAACAGTATTTCAGACAGAGATAGGATTTGTTTTCGTTGGGGAGAATCAGAGGAAGATTCACAGAGGGCGTAACATTTGATTGGTAATGGGAAAAGGTGTATGTTGGTTTGCAACAAATGAAGGCAAAAAAGAATAACAAGAGTATTAAATTCTTTACATTTGAAAACTACACTTCCTTCAATATGACAGGAGCAGCAGGAAATAGCATGGAAAGAGAAGACAGCTCATGAGTGATGAAGCCAAGCCCTTTGAAAACACACACCTTTAACGTGAAGCCAGAGGGAGAGAGAGCCAAGAAGAAAGAGCAACACACAGATAAAACTGGAGTTCCATCAGCTTAAAGAGGAAGGTGCTATTTCATTAGGAAAAAATAATAAACAAGGTCAAAGGTAGGGTGGGGGTCAAGAAGACTAAAACTGAGAATGTACCACTAATGTGATTGTGACCTTTGCAAGAACAGTTCCTGGCTAGAAAATGATGAAGCACATCACGTCTTTTTTTTTTTTTAATTAAATCATAGCTGTGTACATTAATGCAATCATGGGGTACAATGTGCTGGTTTCATATACAATCTGAAATATTTTCATAGCCTTCATGAAATAGCTTTCGTAGCCTATTAACATAGCCTTCATGGCATTTTCTTAGTTTTTGTGTTAAGACATTTATATTCTGCATTTAGTAAGTTTCACCTGTACCCTTCTAAGATGTACCTCAGGTGTGATCCCATCAATTACCCTCCCTCCACCCATCCACCACCCCTTCCCTCCCTTGCCCGTCTCCCCATATTCTTGTACTATAATTGGATTATAGCCTTCATATGAAAGCTATAGATTAGTTTCATAGTAGGGCTGAATACATTGGATACTACATCACATCTTAAGGCAGCGGTTCTCAACCTCTGGGTCACGACCCATAGGAACTGTATTAAAGGCATTAGGAAGGTTGAGAACCACTGTCTTAAGAGAGAAGAAAAGCCCTAATAGTGAGCATCAGGGTAGCAGGTGTGGGCTGATTTTTCTCAGTTTGGTGATGAATGAAGATAGAATGAAGGTAAAGAGAGCAGTGAAAAAAGAAAGGGTAGAGAAAGGGAAGGGGATTGATTGATGCTTTGACAGACAGAAGGGTTAACCCTGACAAAGAAGGAGAGAGTGGTGCTATAAGTGGAGATAATTGTTATATTAAGTTATAGTGGAAGGTGAGAGGAGGTAGAATTGAGAGTACAGGTATAAGAATTTCTCTTCTGGCAGAAGAAGGAGAGAAAAGGTAAGAAATGTTGAAAGAGATGTGATGGTGGGTGTGCAAGGTAGAGAACTGAAAGAAGCAAAGTTAAATGGCTTTGATATTTTATTAATATATAGAGCTGAGATACATATGCAAAAAGTAAAGGAGGTTTGAGTAAGGAGAGGGGATTTGAGGAATATAGAATTACTTTGAATAACAATTTCAGAGAAAGTCTCAAACAAATGCAGAAAGCTTCTATGTGGATGGAATAAAACAGCCATACCAGTAGGAGAGTAAAACACGGGAACAAATAGAACTCAAGAGCCCAATGGCTTCCTGAATAAAGATGTTTCTTCCTCATGAAGGAGAATAAATAGGATAAGTAGTGGCCCTTTGGCACTCACTCACTTAAAAATTGCTCTGTTCCAAGTTTGCTGTCACTATCCCAGTGGAAAAGACCTTAGAAGAATGTGTGTGAGAAGTTGCATGCCCCAGACATGGAGAGTGGTACACATCATTTCTGTTCAGATTCCATTAGCTAGAACTCAGTTTTATGGCCTACCCTGACACAGAAGATAAGAATTTCTGTGAGAAAATTTATTCCAGGAAATCAGGACTCGCATTAATATGCCAGGTATCATAAGGCATAGAAATGTCTTTCTCAGAGACAGCAATGACAGATAGTATTAAATTATTCAGGATAAGAAGCTTCAATATCTGAAGACTGTCAAAGGCCACATGGTGGTTGGAGCTCTCCTTGGTACTGAGCCCTGGAGCTGTCTGGACCATTCCCATAAGGTTCCCACAGAAAAGGTAAGGAGCACCATGGTAGTTGGGCCTGGAGACCTATGTGGAAAGTAGTTTTGCTGCTCATCTGTGAAATTCCCTTGGAAACTCTAAAGCTCATTCATTTGATGATAATGACTGAATCAAGGAGTTAGAAGAGCTTTGGACTGAAAGATAAACTTGAATACAGTCCAGATTTTGTTACTAATTCTCTAATGGTATAGCCAAGTCCCTTATTTCCCCTGAGCCTCATTTTCTATCTTTAAAATGCTAGTATTAGGCTGGACTCGGTGGCTCATGCCTACAATCTTAGCTCTCTGGGAGGCCGAGATAGGCAGATTTCTTGAGCCCAGGAGTTCAAGACCAGCTCCAATGAGAGTGAGACTCTGTCTCTACTAAAAATAAAAAAATTAGCCAGACATTTTGGTGGGTGCCTGTAGGCCCAGCTACTTGGGAAGCTGAGGTTGGAGGATCTTTTGAGCCCAGGTTTAAGGTTGCTGTGGCACTTAAGAGCCATGGCACTCTACGTAGGGTGACAGAGTGAGACTGTATCTCAAAAAAAAAAAAAAAAAGTTAGCATTTGGCTCAGTGGACCTTTTAATCTTTCCTGGATCAAAAATAAAAGTTTAGTAAGGCCTTTTGAGGTGACATTTTTGTGCCTCTTTTCATAAAACAAAAGCCCCCCAAAGTGAGAGTCAGAGGTAAGATATTCCCAACAGTGGTATTTGGAGTGCAGATTATCATGCATCCTGGGAGGCAGTTTGGTGTAGGTTTCAAGAGCCTTAAATCATTTCATGCTGAAGGAAATATCAGAAAGCTAGATGTTCCCAGAGAATTATAAATTAAAAAAATTAAAACTATAAAGTGTCCAAATTCAATAGGAATGTTGAATACAATGAATATATACAGTCATTAAAAAGTAGGATTTCTCTGTCCGCTGCCTGCAGTGGCCAGGAACTCCACCGGGACACCCGCACAGCTCAGATCCGTGCCCCACCAGGCCTTGGCCCTCCACTCACAGCAGCCAGGGACTCTGCCGGGCCTAGTCTCGCACTCCACCATGGCAAGGAACTCTGCCAGGACACCGGCACCACTCTGATTCGTACCCTAACAGGACTTGGCCATCCACTTGCAGCAGCCAGGGACTCTGCTGGGCCTCGGCTTGCCACCTGCCATGGCCAGGGACTCCACTGAGACCCCCGAGTGGCAACAATCCGTGACCTGCCAAGCGTCGTCTGCCGCCCACAGCAGCCATGGACTCTGCTGGGCCCTGGCCCATCACCTGCAGTGGCCAGGGATTCAGCTGGGACCCCTGTGGGTCTTGGATCCTCACCCTGTCAGGCCTCGGCCAACTGTCCACAGTGGCCAGGACTCCACTGGGAGCCCCACGTGACTCTGCTTCACACCCACCAGAGGTAGCCAGGGACCCTGCTGGGACCCCCGCTGGGTCTCTTCTGGACACCCCGTGGGCCTTAGCCAGCCTGCCTGGGTGAGTAAATCCCGGAGCCGCACAACCTGCGTCCTCCCCTAACCTCTCGGCCTCCTCACAGGCTCTGCCCATCTGGCCAGGGACTCAGAAAAGGGCGGGACTGTGCCCTCCCTCCGGAGCCCTTCTCCCAGCCAGAGACTGCTGGAGGTGCGGGCTCCCTTTGCAAAGGCCACCAGGTACCGGGCACTCCCAGAACCGTGTGCACCATCCCGGGCCCTGCTGCTTGATCTGGGAGTGCCACACTCCGGGGCTGCTCCCACAGCCGGAACTTCCTGGCTGGGGCAGTCCCAGAGGAGCTACACAGGGTCACTCTCTACAAAGATCCAGCAACAACAGAGTGATCCTGCCAGGGTCTGGTATGGGAGAGACACTTCCACACCTCTGAGGACAGTACTAGGCAACAGTGAAAAATAATCATGAGGTGGAATCAACAGAAAA